>VXBR01005089.1:4961218-5080983 GCA_013400215.1 Cisticola juncidis
AAAAAACCCCAAAAAAAAAAAAAACAAAAAAAAAAAAAAAAAAAAAAAAACCACAAACCAAACAACCCACCCAATATTTAGTTGCTCACTACAACATAATTACACACACAATTACACTCAAAAGGTTGCACGTGTGTCAAATTCTTTAAGGGGAAGTACAGTGAATAGATCTTCAACTTCTGCTGCACTTCTCACAACACTAGGGATTTACATTTTGTTCACTTGTCCTTTCCACTCACATTGTCTTTGGACTTACTGGACACAAATTAACTACAGCATTTAGAACTACTTTGCAACGATGACATTTCAAAAAAACAGACTGGAGAACAGATAAGGATGGCACCTCATCTAATGATTCAGATATCAAAAAGATTGGAACACAACTCCTGTATTTAGAATGATAATGGATATAGTTTTGCTATTAATGTAAGTAAACGAACTTGACTCATTGTATCACTTTCATCCTCTTAAATCTACTGTAATACATTCCTTGTAAGGATGCAACATGTACACTCGGCAGGCAGCCAGATGACAACACAAAAAAATTGTAAAGGTACATTTAAAGGAAATGGAAGAAAGCAGTAACTTCAGTTTTGATGCAGTACAAACCAGAATTTACCTCCTTTTTAATTTCCTCAGTGCTTTTCATGAACGTGGATGATAACAATTTACATTAGTAGCTGTATTCTCATGTTGGAGTTCAAGTTTTAGCAGTAAGTAAAGATCATATCACAGGATATGCTTGGGTTTTGTTTTTTTTTTTCATTCAAAGATACAGAAGAATACTTGACTTCTTTCATCTATAAAATCAGCTTGTAAACCAACTTGCTTACCTTTATCCTTCAGCTTAGAATTTGGAACCAATATATTGTCATAATTATAGTACTGGTATCATTGGTAAAATGCCTTATTTTGGTGCTCAGAGGTACTGTGTAAATTAGTTAATGATGCTAGAGGACATCCTGCTGCTATGTACAAAATGCAGATTTTTAAAATGTAGGAGATGAGGTCGCTAGACAGAAGAGAAGATAAATTACATGAACTTGACAGAATAGAAAGTCAGAACAGAGGTTACAGTGCAGGGAAGTGAGAAAGACTGACAGGTCACACTCTTCTGATAAAATCGATCAAGCAAGATACAGATTCTTGGGTCAAACTCAATAAGCAATTTTCCTTGAATTTTGCTGCTGCTGTTACATAAATACAGAGTGGGTATTGCATCTTGTGTTAGGTCTTAATAGTATTTCTATAATCAAACTCTATGACAGTAATTGATTAGATATCTTTGTGTAAATTTCCTTTTTGTGTATTAAAAGTGTCTATTACAGCAAGCATTAGTACTGCAACTTATCATATAGACAGTGAGCTCAATAGGACAAAGCCCCTATCATAGTAAAGTTCTAAGCATGCTCCTAATCAGAAAAAAAATATGAACTGAATTTTAGTCTTTCGTTCTAGTAATAATTTTCATGCACAGAGAGATCAAGGTAAAAATTATTATTTTTAAATTACTAAATTATATTAAAATACCAAACTGAGATTATTCAAGCCAAGTTTATGTAACTGTGCAAAAATCTGTGTAGGAGCCACAGAAAGAATAATACAACTGAGAGAGAAACAGAGGCAACCATGACCTGGCCTAAAGCATCTTGACTCCTGAAGAGCAGGGAAAAAGATGTCCAGAGGAAACAGCAGCCCACAAGCTGGTAACTTAGAAATATCATACTATGATTTAGAAATCATAGAAAGAGTACAGTGTTCACAGGGTTATAATTTTATCATGGTTTCACACAAATGCAGAGTAACTGAAAGTTAATGAAGTCATTTGTTCTGTTTATTCATGCTGAAAAGATTTCTTGTTCTAAATTCTTATCTAATTCCTCTTTTTTTAATCAAAAGGGCTTGTAGCAGAATAGTATTTGATCTTTTCTTCCAGAACAAATGTCTTAGTCAGAAATCTCAGATATCGAGAACATTAGAATGACCAACACCTTAAAAAATACTCTTATTCTTAAGAAGTATTTCAAATTACTGAAATAGTATTCATTTAATGTAACCATGAAAGTTTTACTGAGAACATAAAATCCCATACTTACATGATGCTATCCATTTGTGTCTAATTAGTTCTGTAATTTAGATTTTTTAATAGGATTTTCATGTATTATTTATTTACTTTTCAAGGGACGTAGTAAAATCCATCACCATGTTCTACGGGCTTGCTTCACCATCTGCTAGTTCGAAATGTGGGTGGGGTACAGTAGTTGTTGACAAGCAAAACAGTTCTGCAGTGGAGTTGCATGTTTTGGATCCACACTGGTGGGGGATGCCAGGCAGAGAAAGTCCCCAGTCCTTGTTCCTGTACAGTGCCACCCACAAACAGGAGGGTGGTGGGAGTACATATGGTTTGCCTAATTCAGATGACAACTGTGTATAAACTGTCACTGTCTGGTCAAGACCAGAAAGAATACATGGAACCAGTCTTACTCACAAACACTGAGAATTTAAGACTGTAGCATTAGTATGACTTTTTTTATTATTTATTTGTAAAGGCAGTACTCATCCTTTAATTTTTAGCTTAAGATAACTCAATTGGCTGCAACACGACAGCAATACTAATCAAATTTTTAGCAAACAGATGTCTACATCATAAAATGCATTCAAAACAGAATACAGAAAGGGGGAGCCCCTAAGAGATAATAAAGATTTTAATTTCCATTGCTCCAAGGGCTGAGCTTACTGCCACTAAGCAGCAGTACTGATGCTATTAGCCACAGCTACTAGAAGTGGCAGCATTTAATTCTTGCAACTAACACATTCAAGATGATAACTCTAGTTTTCATCTAAATTTGCAAATCACTGGTGATTTCCAACTTACATATTCAAGCTGAAAAAGGTTACTCTGGCATGATGTTAACTCTAAGAGAGTTGTTCATTAAACAAACGTCCACAGCAATTGCAAGACTAAATTCTTTTAAATGAAAGACATAGAATTATATCATAGAATTATAACCATCCAAATTCTCAACATCCTTTAACAGACAATTTTATAATTGGTTCTTAGAAAGGTCACTCTTGCTCAACGTACTAACACTGCTTTTATTCTTAATAAAAGAATCCTCTATGCCCATGGCCTCAAAGTGAGCCATTGCATAATACAAATAGTTGTTTTTCCTTCTGAACTCATTTCCATAAAATTAAGCAGCTATTTTAAATAAAGAAGAGGTTTTCTATATTACCCCACATTTTACAATTAGAATTTAAAAAAAAAAAAAAATCAATGGATTTTTTGTTTTCTTTGGTCCCAAATGCTAAAAGAGTCTCTGCAGCTTCTATTAACTTCAGGTAAATCGATATCTTTGTTGAAATACCTATATAATAATATCCACTTGCAATGGATACTACTTGCTGGCAGAACTCACCAAAGCAAAGCAGAGAAAGGGATTTTCACAATCTTTGTATCTATGATGGTATCTATGATGGCCACAACTCACTAAAAAAATGAAACTGCTGTTCCCTGGCCCAGATAACAGGGATTTATCCAGTAGTCTCTTGAAAATCTTCAGAGGTAAAGACTACCCAGCCTCTCACTTCCATATTTGACTGTTACAATGAAGGGGAAAAAAAAATCTATGTATATCAAGTTAGAATCTTCTGTTTCAATCCGTGTCTGTTTTCTCAGAAAAGTTCCAAGACCACAAATTTCAGGGCAAACAATGAGAAAATGCTTGTATTTGGTCACCATTTCTATGTTTCTATGAACATATCTTCATTTTACCAAACTATTGCAGGATAATTTGTGAGTGTTTGGAGATCACTGAGAAAAAACCCTACATTTACTCTATAATCAGCTCTCTGAGTCACAGAAAGAAGGGGGAATAATAAAAAAAGGGGTACAAACAAACACCCCACCAGCATAATCCCAAAATAATAGAAACAGTTTGCTGCAAGTTACAGATACACATTCATTATCATAGCTTCATAATTTCCACTAAAACCAATGAATAAGAAACAGGAGCTACAAAACTGACAGTTTGAATAAATAGGTCCTGTGTATATTGCTGAAAGCTATTTGCATTTCTCACCCACATAAAGAATTCAACACAAGCCTTTTGGGGATATTCTGTCTATCCCTTGAGTGATGAAGCAGGAACAGGATTTTCAATCCCTAGTTAAAATTTTACCTCCACAGTTTTCTATTTTGAAATGGAAAAAGTATGGCCAAGTAAGTCTATAATAATTTGTTATGTTGTTGTCTAACTTCCTACCATTTTTCTCCATATAAATTATGTTAAATATTTTTGGGAAAAAATACATATAATTTCTTATTCACAAAAGACATCTTTTCAGAGATCCTAAACTTCTACTGATACTTAGAGAAAAATTCATCAGTTATTCATCTGTTCCACAAAGTTTTAAAATGTACAGGAGTAGGGAAGAAATTTACTACCTTCAGATGGCAATTTTACAGTGTGATAAATCCTCACGCCAGCAGGCAAGGAATGTAATTTTAAAATGGTTGAAGTCAGTTAAGAGAGGCCAATTTCATCTGTATAATTGTTCTCTCATCAGTGTAATCTCAACAGATTCATTACCTAGTCCAACCATTGCCTGCCTCTGCCCAGAAAGCTCCTCTAAATTCATGTATTTTCTTCTATAGAGAGGCTAAACTGATCCACAGTCAGTGACGGGCCACTAATAATTGTAGGATACAGCAGAATGCATAATGCCTGCATAATGTTTTTACTAATATCTTCCAAAAAAGAAAAAAACCCTAGTTTGATGTGGAAGGACACTTTTCACTGCAAATAGTTGTAAATTTGTGTAGTCTGTCTCAATCTCAAATGTTAATGAGCATTCAGAAATGTGTAAAAAAAAGATCCCCATAATAAACCAGTGCAAATTTCAGTTACATTGCAGCTGATCAACAATTCAGAGAGCTCACTAACTTACTGCTTCCTTTCAACACGATTCAGTACCTCTGTGTTTGAAATAGTCAAGAAGTTCCATGAGTTACTGTCTTGGGTTTTTATTTTACACTTTTGAAAACAGAAATATGGACATCCAGTTAACATTCAGCAAGAGATTTGTGTTTCTTTGAATCTACAAGCCTTCAAGCTTTTACGTGTGCTAACTTTATACAATATTGCTGAGCGATGCTAAACATATTAACTTTGAGAAATAACTTATTGTCTCTAGCATTGTAATAAGACATCGTTCTAGAACACATGAAAAACTGCCACAAATTCACTCCTAATTCACCCTTGTCACATATGAACATAAATCAACATTTTTACAGGTTTATTCTATTGTTCTTTACTCCTATTGCTTTGTGAAACAAAAACAAAGAAACAAATACCTTCTTCATACATAAATATTAAATAGCCAAGGCAAAAACATGTTCAGAGCACGAGGTCCTCTTGCTACTTCCTGAGTGCAAAGAGGCACTTGTAATTACTTTTTTTCCCATCAAAAACTTAAAGCACATATGAAACTGTGAAGACTACAACAGCCTCAAGTGGGGTAAGCTGTTTAGGCTGTATATTCAAAAGGTATTGAAAGCCAAGATTTTGTCTTGCTTCTGCTGTTCCCAGTCACTCTCTTCCACCAGGGTCTGCTCTCTTGTGCCAGCAAGAGAGCTGCTTTACACATCAGAGACCTAAAATATTTTTAAGCCAGTTCAGCTCTCTAATCTAGCTCATCATTACATGTTTGCACTTGTGTTTGCCCTGGAGTATGGCTGGTTTAGGCTGGATAGTTATTGTCACAATTGGATTTTTCTGCCTTGAATCATTTCATTGACACAGTTTATATCAGCCTCAGAAACAACCAATACTGGCAGAAACTTTGGAGGCTTTTTCTATGGAAGAGAGATACTAAATAGAACTGCCAAGAAGTCAGCTTTAGAAAAGTAAAATCAGCTTTCACTGAAACACAGCTTTCAGTTTTACCCTTAGCTCATAATGTCCAACTGAAGAAAAATAAAGTCAATCAAAATATAACTATACAAGAAAATGCATAAAGAACTTCAGCATATCTATTACCACTTCCTCTTTCTGAGCATAAAGCCTATATAAATAGCTTCTGAAAAGAGCAGAAGAACATTACTGTCAGGACTTGTTTTCATACTCAGAAGACCAGCAAGTTATATACAACTACTACATGTTCTCTCATCTTTGAACTCTGTACCTTTTCTGCAAAAGTGTACATCTCCAGCAGACAGACCTGTTTTTTGTGGCAATTTTATACTTTCACTGCTTTTACACTTACGAACTTCTAGTGCTAGAGAAAACAACTGGCAAATGTCAGCCCTTTCTGAATTTCACAGGGCAATGCAGCTCATTGCACAGGTATCTTCTTAAAAACTATCTTTAAAATTGAAGGATATATTTCACAGATGTTCCCTGATTACACTTCCCAAGGGACACCCATATCTAAATGTTCCCATGATTGAATACACAGAAAACAACATCCTCAAAGAATTCCCAGGTATGGCAATTGCATACCTGCTGGAACACCACTTGCTAGGACACATTGGCTTAAGTATCAATGGCAGGTAGAACAAAAAAAGAATTCTCACGATGTAAAATATCATAGGTCAAAAGCACAGGAGACATCAAGATGGCAACTTCCTGAATATGTGGTTAAGCCAGAAACAGTGTTGCTAATCCAATCTATGCTTAATTTGGCAATGTGGAACAACAAATTACACCAAAAAAAAACCACCTCAAGTCAAAACAAACAAACAAACACAACCAAAAAAACCCCCACAAACCCAAACGGGACAGATCTGTTTTATACTATCTAAACTGAAATAAATTCTCTACAACTATGAACATTCTCATTGATTTTTACATCTATGTGTGCGTGTGTGTGTGCATGTCCTTGTGTGTATCAATATCTATGTACAAGCACATATATATATATGTATACATATAAACATAGTACTACTGCTCAAAGTTGTATTTTGGATCTCTAGAATTTTTCAGACAGGATGTTTCATTTCAGAAACAAAGCAGTTTGGGAGCACTTACAAGCTAGAGTATTATTGAGTTACACTGGCTATAAAAATTGGGAGAAGTCTTAACATAATGCAGGGCCCAGGTCTCAACATTTATCTATCTACAAATAGACCACAAATATTAGAGTTTAATGGGCTCTGATATGCATTTACCCCCGAATTAAGCATTTCTATACACTGTTTTAAAAGTTACACCATGTGCTGGTTTGGGCTTTTTTCACAGTGGCTGGAATGGATCTATGTTTTGGGTTTGTGCTGAACACAGTTATGGTAAATATAGAGATGTGTTTGTTATTGCTGAGCCAGGCTTACACAAAGCCAAGGCATCTTCTGCTTTCTGTATTGCCATGCTGATAAGGAAACTGGGAGTGCATGGGAGGTTGGAAAGTGGCAGAATGGGACAGGGGACCCAAACTGACCAAAGGGATATTCCAGACTTTATGACATCACGCTTAGTATATACAGAAAGAGGAAGGGGGGACATTTGGAATGACGACGTTTGTCTGCCCAAGTAACTGTTACATGTGATGGGGCCCTGCTCTCCTGGGAGGGCTGAATACCTGCCTGCCCAAGGGAAGCAGTGAATTAATTCCTTGCTTTGCTTGCAAAGCTTTTGCTTTCCCTATTAAACTGTCTTTATTTCAGCTTATGAGTTTTTCAGTTTTCACCCTTCCGATTCTCTTCCCAGTTCCACTTGTGGCTGCATTGGGCTTGCTCAATAGCTGGGGTTAAACCATGACACAGATCTACTGGCAATGTTTGTCACCCCTCATCAGGATAGGGTGTATAGGCATACTGGGAAAATATCCCACAAAGATACAATTCCTTTTGAATTTGGCCTTCTCGTCTATATACCATATCTGTTCATCTGGGCAAAAACTTGCTGGGAGTCAGTGTGTAAAACTACTGCTCTTTCTAGGCCTTCATTTCTTAAAAAAAATATTTCAAGGACAATTTTAAAAGCCTTGCAGCCTCTATTTGAAAAGGTGATGTTTACATCAAGCCAATTCTTTCTTCAGTTGTCATACTATTACTAAAGAGTGCCACAAAGTATCACCTTTCACACTGGAATAAAAATACACTTACCTAATTAAACTCAAACTGTGCACAGCTGTTTCAAATTTTTAAGCTTCTGAATTTTCAAGATTATTATATGCATCTTTGAGTAAATTATAAGAACAAATCAAAGCATCATTCATTTGTAATTTAGTTTTCCAGTATTACATACAGAACTTCTGGGAGACTTAAATCAGAAAAACACATTAAAGTTCTAATTTACATCTATTATTCCTTCTGACACATCATAGAACAAAGTCAAAAACAACAAGAGGGAGTGTAAGCCACATTCTGAAACTTACAAAAATAAATTTTCTCTTTGATTAGATTTGTTATTTATGTTATCAAAACCAAACATCACTGCACGGTCCACACGTGATGTTATACATTTATACAAAAATATCTAGCATACTGTCAAGCTGTCAGCTTTAAAAGAAATGCTGTAGACAAATTGCATCTGTAAGCTGTGGCAAAGTGCTATCTGTACACATAAAAACCTGAACCACTCATATTCTAAAAAGGTACTCCTAACATGCATCTGGCAGATTCTTGTAAGAGTTTTGTTCCAACTAGAGATGTTTTTCAGTGAATTAATATCCCAATTTCTTGTAAAATACTTAGGGAATTACCTTAAGTGTGTAACTGTATAAACAACTCAAGAAAATAGTTTTCCCTTTTATCTATGGAACAGAAATCTGAACAATTAAAAGATGGCAAAGGGTTTTGCTTTCTGAGACATATGCCTTTTGAAATGAACTTCATTCAGTGCCTTTATCAGGCTTAAAAGCTGGATAACCAAGTTTATCAAGAAATTGCATGAATATTTACATTTTAGAGGGAGACATGGAAAAGTTTCTGCAAAAAAGACAACACAAGCAGTAGCAAATCCTATTCTACAACTCTAAAATAAACCTAGATTTTTGATAACTGATTTCAAAGGTGTCCATTTCACCTAACCACTACACTCCTCTATGGGATTTATGCTGAGATCCCTCTGTAGCAAATGAAGACAAATAGACAGATAGACACATCAGGTGGTTGATTCATCTCATCAACTAAACATAAGTGTTTAAGGTAGATGAGATGAAATTTGTTATCCAAATGCTGATTTTTTTCCATTACTTGCAGTAATGATCTAGCTGCTTGACTTGAATAAGATGCCCAGCTTTTAAATTGCTACATATAAGCAAGATGAATCCCAGCCACACAGAGTCTTCTCTCTGACTGTAAGTTGTGTCTCACAGTAAGGTATAAATTAGATGACTTTGCAAGTATTTGGATTTACTGGAAACTAATATACAAGATAATTAACTAAAAACAACTTTTCTGTCTAGCAATCGCATTCAGTATGGATTAAATGGAAAAACAAAAAGAAAAAACCAGAAAGAAAACAGAAAGATGAAAATTTCACCTGAATAAGATGGTGACTTCATAGTTTCCTTTTGCATAGAATTTAAAATTCTCAAATTTAAATAAACTCTGTTGATCCAGATGTCACCAACAACCATCATGAAAGTAAATAGATTAAATAAGCATACAGGCTCATAACATAATAATCTATACATATTTTATTGTATTTTTTATCAAAATGTATTGCCTCCTAGCTCACAAATATCAGCTGAAAAAGTAAGGTTATGTGGAAACTGAGAAAAGACTAAAGAGAAGGAAGAGATTTGAGACACCATTCTGTTCAGCTCACTACCAAACCACAGCAGAGACCACCCTTGAAAAATAGACCAGAAGCAAAATAGGACATCTAAATGGAACTGTCACATGATCCTGTGATGAGAAAAACATGCAATTCCACAGTTTTCTTCTCCAAATCCTCTCTAAAATCCTTCAGGAAGCTAAAAGCTAAAGCTTTTATCAATTCTTCCTGAGATAGGAGGTAGAGAGAGAATCAACATACACATGAATTTGTAAATAACAAACAAAATCTACCCACAAATTACATTTACGTATCCTTCTTCTCCAAGTTAATAACTTGGCACCTAACTCTCCATAAAAACACACAGACTACTTGTCTGCAAGTGGGATCACATAGTTATTAACACTGTACTACCTCTCTAGTCATAAAATCATTTACCCCTGCTTGTGTAGATTAAATTGTGGAGAACGTAGACAGACACTGGGCATTAACTTGGAAAACAGCTTTCTTCAGCAGAATAGATGGCAAATGCAGACATATGGGTCTGTCTGAAATCAAGGGGTATTTAAATTCAAACTTCTTCAGCTGGAATAGATAGAACAAACCAAGGAAAGACGAAGTTTGAATAATCCTTGATAGAGCCTTGAAATCTGGATTCTATGAAAAACCAAGCAACCAACCAAAGGCTACAGAAACTAAATTCCAAGACCCAAAAGAAAAGAGCAAACAGCTTTAACTGACCGTCAAAGAAATGGTAAAACAGCAAACAGGAGCTTTAGGAAACATCCAACACAGCAAGAAGACACATAATGGCACAAGAAATTCCAACAGCACACTATATACTGAGCACCAAAGTAAAGCAGAGCAAGAAATAGTAAGATTTAGAAATAGTAAGGATTTGCCAAGATAGTAATACAGCAATACATCTTGAATATAGAATACAATAGGAAAGGCAGAAATAAAACTATCACCAAAACTATTCTAAGTCGTGCAGTTCAGATGCCATAAGAACACATATATAAAATATAATAAAAACGAAAGAAGACTTCCAGCAAACAAATGTCAGTAACAATGGACTAAAAGACATTTACAATATGATAAATTAGTTTGATGAAATGACTAATCTCATTCTAATAAAAGCATTCATTCATTATCATTATTACATCTTTCAAAGAGATAATAACACAATAATTATTATAGATTAAAATACTTGCTGTACAATTTATATAAGTTCTACAGAAATAACTATTTCCGAGATGTACGTTGTTCACTTATAACGTATTATGGTAGTAGAACAGCACTTTTTTTTTCCCCTCAAGATGGCAGTCTAAAGTCACCACAGTCTATAAAATTATTACATGCTACACCCCACTCCTCAACATTAAAGTAACTTTTTAGAAGCTGGATCAGCATCACTCAGTTGATAGAAAAGTACAGAAAACTGTGTTTGCACTCCCTTTCATGTAAACAGCCTGTGCTGCTTTGTGAGTTCACCTCTACTCAGGATGGAAAAATACATAAAATTGACTAGTCCATGTTAATTTTAAAGTGGCCAGCCTTCTTTTAGTCCAAGACTTTTTTTTCCCCCCTTCTCTCCTGTCTAGTATTAAGTTATCTCTTATAGTGAGAATTGTATAATTGCCACTGGAACATTTTTCCAGAGATAAATACAGATATCTTCATGCTTTGCTAATTTGTTTCACATAATTTCCAGTATTACTCCCAAGTACAATGCCATCTTGCACTGGGCATGGTATTAAGTACATTTCAAACATCAGGTGACAGCAACCTAGACAAACTTCTTACTTAATAAAAACTGTATAAATTTAAATCATTTGAACACCTTTCTGTAAGTCTCTGTCAAGTACATATAATGTTCTTCCCTGAGGTTTATCCAGGTGTCTTTTATGGTCACAGGGTGCCCATAATGAAACAATGTTCCACACAGAGTAGTCCTCTGGGTTACACATGGGGAGAGTACTGCCTGCCTGTCCAGCCTATATCATCCCTGTGAATTCCATCTCCTATTGCACTGGACTTTTTGCTGGCACATTATTATAAACTTATATCTACACTACAATCAAATTTTCACATTTGTATTTCATTGCTATCTTTCATTCTCAGAGTGAACATTCATATTAAAAAATTTTCACAAGACCTCTGGTAAAAAAAATCAGTATTAATATACTGCAAGGATTATTTAACTTTTGTTACCTTTCTATTAAAATCAGTAAATCTGCTCCAGGAGCCATCTATTCTATGAATGGCAAAACTAGCACAAAACCAGTTTTCCACTATTTTTCTGTTTTCTTTCACCATTACAAAGTACCTTCAGTTTCCTATTCTCTTGGTTATCTAAACACACCAAACTACTGTCATATGACAGCATACAATGCAGTTTGTTTGGTAACATTTCAGCTGAGTTAAAAAAACTTTTCTCCCCAAGATTAAATTGTTTCACTACTTGCTATCCATCTCCAAATCTTCACAAACATTGAAAGAACCTAAACTCTCAGACTTGCTTCAAACTGGTGAAATGTTTCAGGTCCTGTTTTTGGAGGAAGAAAGTACTTCTGGGAAACCTGGTAATCAGTTTGACCATATAGCATCAAAAAGACTAAAAAAAAAGTATGTATGAAAATACAACACACTCCCTCATCTTAAATTACCTTTCCCAACACAAATATGCTTCAAATAAGTGAAAATGTCACCATAATAAGCTATGAAGCTACTGCAGGTCCCTGCATGAGAAATCATACCAGAATATTGATTTATGCAATGTTCTCACAAGATATGGCTATAAACAGAAGCAGTGACCAGTACTAAAAAAGAAATCTGGTTAACATAACACAGTATACAAAGTGTGTAGTTCATAAACAGAAACGAAGATCAAGGAATATTTTCTCCTTCACAGCAGAGCAGATGAGGGGCACAAGTAAAATAGTACCTCAAATTACCACTGAAATGGGAGTTTCCTTAAAACACAACAGCCAGAAAACTCCACAACAAAAAGCTGAACAAATAACATTATTCTGTGCATCAGCTTTCTAACACTTGAAAACACTTTTTTTCAGAAAGATCAAGTTGGCTCATCAACTAACATAAAATTTTTTGTCTGCTTCTTAATGACATCTGAGGGATCTACTCATATTCTCAACAGCTTTTAAAGATCAGTCAAGTTCTCAAGGAATTATGATGGGATTCTCCATCCCATTCAATCTCAAAATTTACTTAATTTCCCAGAGTTCATCTAAATTGTCTCTATGCATATACAATTATGTACATCTCTTGATCTGCTGGTAATATGTCCTCTCTTCCTAAATCACAATCCATTTTTTGAAACAAAGAAATGGATAGCATAAATGACAGGAAACATCATTCTCTATGACCATGGACAATTGCTGTCTCTTCTGTGAAGGCCTTTGAGACAGCATGATAATAAGGACTGTCACCAATAACTTGGAGCAGATTGTTTCTAGTGACTTGTGAGCTGGGAAAAGACTTCAGGATTCATTAAGAATTCTCTAAAGCAGTCTTTCCCCCAACTTTTAATGTATTAAGTGTAAACACATCCATTTAATACATTTGGTATTCTAAACATACACATTGCTGGGTTTTTTAGTTCAGGGAGATAACCAACTAAAGGGAATTTAATTAGTGTGATAGTAGGATACAACCTAGTATGAAGTAAAATTAAAAACCATCACAATTATAAAGCATAATTACATAAGCCCCTCTCTAAATATAAAACAGTGTCTGCAGTTATTTTATGATGACACAAGGTTTGAAAAATTGCACTAGCAAATTGATTCAGTCAAGATTCAGTCAAGTCAAATACAAACATGTTTGGTACATATAGTGATGTGTTTTTATCTGAACCATTCTGCATAATACTGCTTAGCCAAACTGAAACAATAAGCATCAAATGCCACCTTCAATATTTATTGTTTTGTTTCTATACTATATTGTCTGCTCCAAGAAGGGTGAGTTGCATCTCAAACTACTCAAAACTATTACCTGTCAATTCAGAAGAAAACAATTTCTGCCATTCAAAGATGAAAATGCTCTCTCACATCTCTTTCTCTTTTTTTTTTCTTTTCTTTTTTTTTTTTTTTTTTTTTTTTTTTTTTTTTTTTTTTTTTTTGTTGTTGTTGTTGTTGTTGTTTTGGTTTGGTTTCTTTGTGCATTTGTAGGTAGGCAGTCCTAATTTTTTATTTATTTATAAATAACATCTTAGAGCCTTTAACATCTACTTAAATCATATTAAAAAATTCCACTAAAAAGTCTAGTCCAAGCACTGCTGAAGTCAATAGGCTCTGATTTCTCCTTTGGGACTTGTGCTAAAATACTCTGCCAGTTTTCCTTATTCCTTGTGAACAGGCTTCCATTTCCAACAGCCACTGTCACACACTGCACTAACCAAACACCCTGAGGGTGGCCTCCAGTGCATGGTGCTGTTTGCAAAGCCCTTTTAGCATTCTTACCTTATTGCAACATTGGAAAGACTAATATCTTAGCCCGTCATTTTAAATATTAGTCAAGCATATATTTTAAATATATGACATCTGTACTGTATCCTTGTTCTCTTTTCTGACTGCAGACAGACAAGAATCCCAGCTTCCATGATTCTGACTGTGGAGTAGAGCTGACAAGTAATGTCCCAAAAGATCACTTAACTTGAGAGACTGCAGCATGTAAGGGACATTTTATCCTCAATCCTGCATCTGAATAACTGGATAAAGAGGTATAAAAATACCTGCCAAAGTTCTAGCTCTGATATGAGCTGCGTACAAAGACAGGGTATGAGAATAATAAATACAGTATAACCAAAAACTGTATTTTTAAAAGTATTTAAATCTACAAAACACTACTCTCAAAAAAATTTCAAAAATTCAAAATATTAAAAACCCAAAAGATATTAGTGAAAACAAAACAGGCATCTAACAGAGGAAAAATGTAAATGAGTAAGAAAAATTACAATTCACTGAGACTGAGGGCCGCAGCACCATGGTTTTGACATCTCTGACACCTCTATTTTTAAACTGGTGTTTAAAAGAGCAAAATAACTTCTCATCAACAGCTTCTCTCCCAGTTATAAGTGAATAAAACAAATTGATTATTTCAGAGAAGCTGAAAAAGATGGCACATAACTAGTTACACCAAATTCTTATTACACTTTATATACGCAAACTATCAATCACAGATCCAATGTCACTCAGAGATTGTGTTATGCTTCAGGAATATTTGGAGAACAAATTAAGTCAGCCTTGCAATCCCCTTACCTTTGCTCACTAAGAACTATAAGCATTAGTCTTCCAAGGTATGTGACCTGAATATTTAACATATTATAAGGCCTCACTCTTGAGGCTGATTTAGGAATTTCTAGGGAGTGTCCATCATTATCATTCTGGCACTAGGCATTCACAAGCAACAATTTCAAAAATGGCAAAATTAATTATGTTCAACTGCCCAATGCCCGAGTTCTTGACTCACTCTTAATTCAGAGGAGCAACCAGCAGCTCCCCTGATAGCTTGGAACCTTTAATCACTTATCACACCCTGCAGGCCAAATATTCTCACAGATATAAGGCCATCACATGTGGTGGAGGTAATCAATACTGTTTACACACACCTTTTTATAATTTAAACACACATTTCTTTATCTATAAGGATATTTTATATATAGATGAGTAAGTTACCACACTACTGCAGTTAGTTCATTTTTGCAGCAACTTAACCCACAGTAACCACCATGTGTTAAGAACAGGCAACATCCAAATAGGCAGGCGACCAACTACTGTAGAGCAGCTTGTAACTTTGTTCCTTATTCCATTACAACTTTCTATCTGCTCCAAGAACAACCAGGAAGATGGAAGTCACTGGAATAAAAGTCATATGCAGGAATACTTACCATGAGTCTAGGATGGTTCCCACTGCTGATGCAAGTTTGCAGTTTTCTTGCTTTTGCTTTGCAAGCCCAAAGGCAGTGGCAATAATTAAAGAAAAAAGACAAAAAGATTCACATCTCAATATCTCTTCACATCTCTGCATGACAATCAGTGCTCAGTCACAACAGCTGAAAAGTTGGGGGGTTTGGGGTTTTTTTATATCTTTTACATTTCACAGAACTGGACCATATTATCTTTTTATCTCCACATTCATTAGCAACTTACACTTGAATCAGACCTATCTGCTTTAAAAATACCATAAGCACACTTCAAATGGTTCAATCTAAACTGTATGACCAGTTTCAGGTTTCTATTAATATATTTCAATAAACTGTAGGACAATGGTATGTATCTAATAAGCAGTGATCTCATACTAATCTCTAGTAATCTAAATTTATGGTAACTATTTTTCTTTCCTTGAAATTATAACAGTTGGGAAGGATGGACTTTCCAAGAAATTTAATTTCAAAGGAGCACAGGGCAGAAGGTGGGTGGGTGTAATAACTTGACAGTTCATGTTCAAAGATGGCATTTGGTGAGAAATAATGGTGAATCTTAGCCTTACTTTGTGAAAAAGCTGTAGATTTAGATGATTATGTAATTATGTTAATATAAGTGCCTTGTGTAATTATCAGATAGTCTTTCACAAAATGTCACACAGAGTCTTTAGAGATTATATTTTTAATCAAAGATCCATGCAAACAGTTCAGGTTTGTTTTTTCCAACTCAATACTCTCCTGCTGCCTCCACACAACAATGCAGCTAAGATACATGACACTTCATTAAGTCCAAGCACAAAGAGCAGAAAACATTATTGTGCTTGATAAATCATGATAATTTCTGTATTGGAATACTACTTCAGAAGAAGATTTGTATAGTAAATAATATTGTTTAAAGTATTCTGACTTCTATTCTACTTGGACAGAGCCCAGAGCATGCCTATTCCAATTGCTTTCACTGTGACACAGTTCATAAAAATTTTATTTCAAAATGTTACTACTCACCTAAAGAAGCTGGAGATCAGAAGAAATACAGGTGAGAAAAAGTAGTTTCTGTTGGCTCTGTCTCTTGCAAGGCTTCAGGGTCTGAAAAGGAGCAATTCTTGAATTCAGAAAGGACCTTTGATGAGGAAACCAAATCAAGACCCTCAAGCCACAGATCATTTTTATTTGAACTAAATGTCCAAAGAAGGACTAGCTCTGCAGTACTTGGAAAATGTAAGTAGAAAGAATGCTAAATTAACAGGATAACCAAGAAGCCTCCCTTTTCCCTTGAGTTAAGGCAGTCTCATGCAGTTCACTCCAAGAAATATTAATCCCCAAAGGACCAGAGGTTTTTTGCAATGTTGATATTTCCCTGAATAGGATGAACCATTCTAAATTCCTTCCTTTGGACTTCTTCAAACAATATTTGACATAGGAAGAGTATTCAGATATTACAACAATCAATAAATTCAGTTCCTGTTGCTTGCAAGTTTAGTAAGGAAAAAAAGAGAGGTGAACATCTCAGTTCTGGAAATAGTAGTTTATTTTATTACATGAGTGATTATCTGGAGAAAAAAAGAAAGCAAGGGGAAAATCAGGCAGATGGAGTAAATAATATTCTTTTCCTTTTAAGCGCATGACCTCGGAAATGGAGGGATAAAACTCTTTCATTGGCAATTACTTTTTCTAAATTTGGCTAAACTTTATTGACACCAGCAAGAAGCTCCTACATGCAACTGGTCCTGCCAGAGCTAAGGAACGTAAAGCCCGGGACAATCAGTTTTACATTAAGCATAATTTTTTTTCCTCAGCTTTTTCAAGCCTTTAATAGATATTCCAATGAAAAAGAACTGCCGACTGTTGAACTACATCAAACTAGAGACGTTGCTTTTTCTAATTTATTTAAGCATCTGTCTTAAAAAATAAATTGGTCTACAACTTTTAATACTCCATGATTATTTGGTATGGGATGCCAAAAGTTGCTACAATAACCAGCAAACAAATTGAGAACTGTGACAGGCCTGTCTCATGTATCATTAAATGAAGATATGACCAAATAGGAAGGTCACCCCTATTAATTAGTTTTACTTTAATTTTTTTAAATTTGTTAAAAAATAGGCAAACCATACAAGGCAATCCTCAAACAGGAAGAAAAATTAAAACAATATGGTGTAGTCACAATCCTTTAGATTCTGATCACACTCCTTCACTTTTTTCACTTGTTTACCCTGTTTAGAGTTGCAGGATGATGATGAAGCAAGGTGGCTTCAAAAATGATTAACAATCTGTGGAAGAGGGCAAGAAGGAAAGACAGAACTATGAAAATAGGAGTAGGCTGACTTGGCTAGTATCTTAACTTCCTACTGAATTGTCTCTGCAGCTTTCATGATAGCCAAATTACAGAAACTTTCTAAATCTTAGCAGTCTCTTCAAATGAGCATTTTAGATACTTGCAATGTCTTTTTACTGTTTTTATTAAGAGAATCTGGATTTTCATTTGCTGTTTCATTGCCCAAAATTCTTACCTAAATTTATCTTCTGCAGTATAAACAAGACAGAATGTATCCAGATACATATTAACAACACTGACTTCATATTTACAAGTTTGTTGCCTTAATTTATATCTGAACCCTATTTGAAAATGTCATTAACTTCTCCTGAAATCAAATACACACAAAGACCAAAAGCATAGGAAAAAAAGAATATTAATAGAGTGTCAAATTCATCCAGTATATGAGTGTCAGACCTCACATCAGATTTTCACTGTGTACCCACTGAATAGTTTCTTGTTCTACCCTGAAGGGTTAAGGATGAGAGTAAAACCCTTTGCTTCTCTTCAGAGAGCTTGCAATTGTAATCGAGCAAGTTTATTAGCAACTTACTGAGTTACAGTGATTTGGAGTAAAAATTAGAACTCCAAATCACTGTAACTCAGTAAGTTGCTGAGTTCAGTAAATTCCCCATCAATAGAATGTGAACAGAATTAAGTTCTCTTCATTCCCAAATAAACATTTTAGCAAATATTCTGAATTACAAAACTAACAGGTAGCTTTTTTCTAGCACCCAGCAACTCTTTGAACTTTGAGTCACATTCAATTAACCATTCTGACACTCCATGACTGCCTGCTATGATTAGAAGTTTATCCAACAGGTGAGTTATCTCAAAACTAGCATTCTGCTGCTATATAATCCTGGGTTGAGACCCATACAGATCCTCCCAGCTGCTATTTTATCATGTGTATTAAACATTAAACAGAACGTGCTTCCTAAAAGAGAGTATGGTACCCTTCACAATTCTCCTTGGTATCAGCTCTGAAAGGTGTCCAAGTGATTCCACACAGCCCTGTGACCATCAAGATCTAAACCTTGCTGCAACTGAGGAAAAGTGATGATCCACAGAGTCTTCTGTTTTGTGCTACAAACAGATGCAGCTATGGAGCACTAGACAGAAATACACTGTGCTAGAAACAAAACACAGCTGCAGCAAAATATAGCTGCAATAAAAGCAGATACACATTTTCAATTTAGAACTGTAACTTCTCAATGTCTTATATAAAAAGACTGAGTAGATTAAAAGGAAAGCCACAGATAATATTGGTTCAATGACTCTCTAAACTCCTATAACAAAACAACTTTCATCCAGGCTGCACCTGAAATTCCACCTTTTTTTTGTGTGTGTCTGAAACAACACATCTGACTTTCAATCTGACCAGAGATGTACAGTTTCGGTAACACTTCTCTATCAATTTAGAATGAGATATTTTATGAAATTGCAGGTTGCCATGATTTAGTATTTATATTTCCATAGCATTGGTAGCTCAATCAATTTTGATTAAATGCTGTACCATCATAAAAGATGGCAGTTATGGACCCCTTCCTATGGAATTTGTGTCAGAAATTAAACAGAAAATGAGTAGCGTGGGCAGTTCTAGAGACTACAAAACAACATGCTTGAAGTTCTCTACAGTCAGAAACAGCCTGGCTAGGACCAGATTGTAAATGTCTATTTACATTTGCAACAATACATGACTTTAAAGAGCCTGAAAAAGATTAGGATAATTCAAGTTTAATTGACATGTAAAAGATGTCCTGGGAAAAACAAAACAAATTATACAATCTTCACATTAGAATGAAGCATTTTCTGGGCTTAGAACTTTCATTGTTGTTTTTCATAAGTTTAAAAATGAAATAACAAAGAAAGATCTGAATAAAAGTATCTAACCACACACATTACTTTAGAAAAAGAAAACATGGTGTGAGGATAAATATTTAAAAATTCTTTACACTATTATCATAGAAAGCTTTGAGTAGGAAGGGACATTAAGACTATCAAATTCCCAACTCCCTGCCATGAGCAGGGACACCTTTCACTACACCAGGTTGCTCAGAGACCCATCTAACCTGACCTTGAATACTTCTAGGAATGAGACATCCAAAACTTCTCTGGGCAACCTGTTCTAGAGCCTCACCATGCCCCTAGTAAATAATTTCTTCCTTGTATTTAATCTAAGTCTATTCTCTTTCAGTTTGAAGCCCAATACTCCCTTGTCCTGCCACTACAGCTCTTGTAAAAAGTCCTTCTCCAGCTTTCTTATACACCCCTTTATGTACAGAAATGCACTCTAAGGTCTCCCTGGAGCTTTTTCTTCTCCAGGCTGAACAATCCCAACTTTTTCAGCCTTTCCTCATAGGAGAGGTGCTCCACTCCTCTAATCCTCTTCACAGCCTTCCTCTGGACTGACTCCAGCAGGTCCATGTCCTTCTTGTGCTGAGGACCCAAGAGCTGGACACAGTACCTCAGGTAAGGTCTCACCAGAGAATGAGAGAATGAGGTATTATCTCAGGTATTTCTTTTTCAGTGAGACCTATACACATGATATTCAGAGACTAGAAAAGGTCCCTCAGATTTAATCTTGCATTGTTCCAGGCCAGCTGCAGATTTCTTTGTATGAATTCTAGCTTTCTTTCACCACAGGTCCCTGCCTACAAACTTCTGCTGGAATTGTTCTACAAGGGCTACCTGCAGAACATTTCTCCAGGAACTCAGGACAAACAAGCATAATTCTTCAGCAGGTTTTTTTCCACTCTGACAGCAAGGTGGGAGTGTCTCCCACTCTATGCACTCCTATCCTTTTCAACCAACATAAAAGCTGAAAGTGAATAAGAGATCTTCAAGGGATTTGGAATACGAGTGGACCCATTCTCACATCCATGGTATGAAATTACTGTCTGTGAGTCCAAGAATTTTCTTAAAGCAGTTAATTGGTGTGGCAATGTTGGAGATTTGTTGCAGAATTAAAGTCTGAATCTCTAGGTCTTTCTCCAGTGTATTGATCACTTCACTAGTTTTTTTTTTAATAAAAATATACCATAAGAGCCTGAAACTAAGGCCCATCTCTAAAGACAGTATTTTTTAAGTACATTAGTCACAGATGAATGATCTGCCTTTGTTATAGTCAGCCTGCAGACTCTCATAGCAAGAGATTAACAAGAGTGACTATTTCCAGAAGGACTGATTGAGGAAAGGAAAATAGAGCAGGATTATAAGATTCTTTTATAAAACTAAATCATTTCAGCCATATCGCACTTACATAGTCACACAACACTGCTTCACAGGTAGCCTGCTGGAACATTAGTTAGGTTAAGGCAAGAAGGAGAACTGCAAAAGAGAAAATAAAACTCAAGGGTCAATGTTGGAACAGTTTGATGACTGAAATAAATTAAAATATTGTAATATTTCAGTATTATAATTTGTTATTATACTAATAGCAATTGTAATTAAAGGAAGGAGGGACAGAATAAACCTCAAGAAAAGCAAATGATGCTCACTGCAGTTGCTTACCACCTGCTGAAAGATGCCCAGCCAGCCCACGAGCAGCCATTGGCAGCTCCTGGCCCCAGTTTATATTCTGGGGATGGCATTCCATGGTACAGAATATCCCTTGGGCTAGTTCAGTTCAGCCATTTGGGATGTACTCCCCACCCCCAGCTTGTTGGGCAGCTCCTCGCTGGCAGAGCACAGGAAACTGAAAAGTCCTTGATTTACAGTATATACTCCTCAGCAATTACTAAAACCTCCATGTGTTATCAACATTACTCTCATACTAAATTCAAAACAGAGCACTGTACCAGGTACAAGAAAGAGAATGAACTGTATTCCAACCCAAATCTGGACAAACTTTCACAAAGAAAACTTGAAATGTACCAAATGGACATTTACCCTCAACTACTGTGAGATATAATCATTAAGACCACAAATGCTCCAGTTTGGCACACATGCACTATATGAGTTAGGAACAATACCTCAGCATGCATCCATGCAGAACATACTGACTATCATCAGAAAGAAAATAAATTAGTCTTAATTTCATTAAGGTTGTGAAAAAACAAGGCTTAATAAAATTCAGAAACAATAGATAAAATTCTTCAGCTCTCCTCAAAAATGCAATAGGTTCTACACTTTTACTAGTTATAGGACTAAATAAAGTGAGTGTTTGTTTAAATACTGCAATAGTTTTGAACTATTTGCTGTAGAAATGATCCAAATAAGTTGCTGTTCTTCCAATTTTCCTGAGCTCCTGTAAATCTTTGACAGAAATATAAATTCTTTTCAAGGGCAATTTTGAGCTTACACTTGAAATTACATTTAGACTTCTGCATATTTAGAATGGACTAAAGATAAGGAAAGGTTGTTGGGACAAGAGTGCCCCTCAGTGGCAGCATGCTGATGTAAAATACAATTATATGATACTTTTAAATCATATTTTGAACATTTATTTTCATCTCAAGGAAAAATGCACCATTACATCACATTCTTTCAAAACTGCATCATTATTAAGAATCCAAGGGGGTTTAGAACATACAATTTAATAATGAATGAATTTAAATATGAACATCATGAGGTAAAAATATTTACTATGAAACAACAGTTGCTAAATATTTATAGCTAAGTGTTTTGTGGATGGGTGTGCACATGTGTCTACAATTTACTGCTATATTTAAAGAGAGATGGAATTTTGCATCTTCTCACAACAATTCCACAGCATACAAATTGTTTATTTTCTTCTGTGTCATGAGCAGCAGGAAAACATGCAGTAGTTCTTTGAGAACTTCAAGAACTACAGGATCTGAATTTCCTGGAAGACTTGCTGTGTTTACCAGGTTGTATTAATTCACTCATGACTAAAACTATGCTATGCTTTTTACTGTTCACACAATATTGCTTTCAGAGTCAGTCTCAGGACCTGCCTAGGTTCCTTCCTTCACGCTGTGGTGATTACAGAAGCATACATCAATAATATCCACTACTACAGACATTTACAAAGAGCACCTCCCTGCAGCTGATCTGGGAACAACTGAATGATGTCGTACTGGTTTGAAAGCAAAACCAGTGAGACTTCAAGTCAGAAATACAATTTAATAGAGAGAGAAGAAACAAACAACAAAAAAAGTCAAAATAAGAAAAAAAATAAGATAAATGCAATAGTACAAAGGATCACTGACAAAGTCAGAATGCAAACCTGACACCCTGTTGGCCAGGGTGTTGGAAGCAGTCCAAAGTAAGTCCTCTGGGAGTGACAGATGTGGCTGCATTGAAGTAGAGATGATCCTCAAGAAGTTCAGCCATCCTCTGGGAATCCAGTGGAAAGGCTATCATGGTGTTTGGAATTGCAGGTTTTATCCCAGTGGAAAGGCTTTGGCTCCTCCCACTGGGTGGAGCATCTCACAATGGAATGAGGTGATGTTATCAGTCATGTGAGAGGCCTTAAATGGCCCATTCACAGGTGATATCCCTCCAAGAAGGATGGGTGCAGGAAGAGATAAGAAGGCACTGCCTTATCTGGTGTTATCAGGTGTCCCATTAACAGAAGGGATCCACCCTCTTTCCACCCCTAGAGTTACAAGAGACAAAGAGCAATATCTCCCAACTGACTTCAACAGATGAAAATAGAATACACATTTTTGATTATATTTTTCAACCCAAGACAGATACTAAAAAATTTCATGGCAGAATTGGAATAGAATAAACAGCTGTTATACTTTGTATATTCATTAGCACTTATTCTATAATCTGGTTATTTCAATATTCTTGCTAATATAAATAAAAGCAGGCCTTGAAGCATAACCATAGTTTAAATATTTTAAAGCTAAATCATCTCCTCCATCACATTTGCCATGCACAGCTGTAATAAATATTGCCATGACTGATGCCCCAAAGTTTGCATTAGCAATTATTTTACTTCTGTGCCTGGGAAGGGCATGGAACAGATTCACCTAGAAGCTATGCTAAGGCTCATGTAGGACAGGGAGGTGATTTCAGATGGTCAGCATGGCTTCAACAAGGGCAAGTCCTTCCTGACCAGCCTAGTGTTCTTCTGTGAAGGAGTGACTACATCAGTAGACAATGGAAGGGCTACAGATATCATTTATTGAGACTTCTGAAAAGCCTTTGACATGGATCCCCATGATGGTAATTAATGAGTGGACAGCTAAATGGATAAGAAATTGGTTGGATGGTTTCATTCAGAGGGTAGTGGTCAATGGCTAAAAGTCCCAATGGGCATCAGTGGCAAGTAGTGTCCCTCAGGGGTCCATACTGGGATCAGTGTTATTTAATATATACATTAATGACTCAGCTGGAGTGATCAAGTGCACTCTGAGCAAATGTGCAGATAAACACCAGGCTGAGTGGTGCAGTCGGCACACCTGGAGGCCTGGATGCCATCCAGAGGGACCTGGACAAGCTCAAGAAATGGGTCTATGGGAACCTCATGCAGTTTAAAAAGACCAAGAGCAAGGTGCTGCACCTGAGTCAGAGCAACCCCTGGTATCAACAGAGGCTGGGAATGAACAGATGGAGAGCAGCCATGGGGAGCAGGACTTGGAAGTGCAGGTGGGTGAGAGGCTGGACATGACCCAGCCATGGACACTCACAGCCCAGAAAGCTAAACGTGTCCTGGCTGCATCCAAAGCAGTGTGGGCAGCAGGGGAGGGAGGGAGGGGATTCTGCCCTCTGCTTCTTTCTGGTGAGACCCCACCTGCAGAGCTTCATCCAGCTCTGGGGTCCCAGCACAGGAAGGCCATGGACCTGTTGGAGTGAGTCCAGAGGAAGCCACCGAGATGATTAGAGGGATGGAGCAGCTCTCCTGTGAGGAGAGGCTGAGAGAATTGGGTTTGTTCAGCCTGGGAAAGAGAAAGCTCTGGAGTGACCTAATAGTGGCTTTCCAGTACCTGAAGGTAGCCTCTGAGAAAGAAGGAGAGGTACTTTTAACAACAGCACGTAGTGACTGGACAAAGGGGAATGGTTTCAAACTGGAAAATAATAGGTTTAGATTAGATATTAAGAAAAAAAATCTTTACTGTGAGGGTGGTGGGGTACTGGAACAGGTCATCCATCCCTGGGAGTGTTAAAGGTCAAGATGGATGAGACTCTGAGCATCCTGATCTAGAGAAAGGCCTCCCTGCAGGTGGGGGTTGAAAATAGATTATATTTAAGGTCCCTTTCAATCCAGTCCATTCTGTGATTCAATGATTTCACGCAACAGTATAATAATGCAATAATTTATTAGCTTCCGAGCATGGTAACCAAGTAATCTGAAACCTTCTCAGAGTTTCAGTAGAGAAATGCTCCTCAGGTACATCTTCAAAAATTGTCTTCCAGCAAAGCAATTCTACTTACTAATTGTAACTTTGTCTTTATCTCCCAGCATGACATCATTTGGAGTGAGATCTCAAATACTTTTCTCTTTATGCAAATAATCAAGAGTTAGACAAAACTTAAAACAGACAGAAAGAGTCTTACAAAGATTCTTAACTACAACTTTAAAAAAAGGTACATTAAATTTACAGCTATATATTAGTGACTAATTTAATAAGCATTACTACGCAAATTATTAGCCTAAAAACATGGTACTGCTAATTACATACAGGAAAATCCTGGCAAATGAAATGGAGGCTCTTACTTGGATAAATATATGCAATATTCTGTCTTCTGTAAACTGTTGTCACTTTTCCTTCAAAGAGTGAATGTGTTCTCCCAATAGCAAACTCTCTGTGAGCTTCATGACTATGTACAATCTGTCGTCTCATAAAAGAAATTAATACAACATTATACAGAAACCATTTTAAAATAGAGTACTTGAGGTAAAAATGTATTTTAAAAGCTGTTGTTTTTTTACTCTTTAAAAATTTTATTTGTACAGATAGATACACTTTGATCTAGTTCTACTCTTTTTTACTCCATTTTTTCCTCAACTTGTGTCACAGAACTATAAGGAAATCACTGCCTGATAATCACTCAGCAGGCAGGTGTATGTAAATAACTCTTTATTGAAAAGAAAATTAAAACAATATGGCTGGCAGTTTATATCTCTTATTCACTCTACTACTCCCCATGGTTTTTCTCCCTATTTAGCATTTCAATTGTAAACTTTGGATCTTTAGAGGAGAATAATTATGCTTGCTACATGTTTACATTGCATCTTGTTTTACTGATAGAGAAACAAATACAAATATTATTTCTCATATTAGTTTTTAATTTTTAAAAGAATATAGACCTGTTTGAACTTGTAGCAGTTCTAGAAGAAAGATTATTGCTCAAGTTGACACACTCCTGTCAACCTGTAAGTGGTTTTATTATATATTTCTAAATCTTCATTATGTACAATGTCCTAATTCTCTGCATTTATACTCACTTTCCAAGAAGGTTCTGTAATACCATACAACATTTGGATGATAAAGGTACAATGAGGAAAGAAATGCAGATGCTTAGGATAGTTAAACTGATAGCACAGCATTTAAAATGTTTAGCTACACGTAGGAAGGAAGGACATTACAAAGATTCCACAGACTTGTTTAGGAACTCAAGTGCACCTTCACCCAAATGCAGAGAAATGTTGCACATGACTAGAGTAATCAGGAGAAGAATAGAGTACTATTCCTGGCTAAACACCCCTAGCTCCCTCAACCACTCCTCACAGGGCTTGTGCTCCAGACCCTCCACCAGCTGCAATGTCCTTCTCTGGACCAGCTCAAACACCCCAATGTCCCTCTTGTAGTGAGAGGCCCAGAACTAAAAACAGATTCAAGGTGCTGCCTCACCAGCACTGAGCACAGGACTACCCCTGCCCTGGTCCTGCTGGCCTCACTGTTGCTGATACAGGCCAGGATGCCATGGGCCTGCTTGGGCACACTGCTAGCTCAGGTTCAGGCAGCTGCCCACCAGCATCCCCAGGTCCTTTTCCACCAGGCAACTTCCCACAGGAGAACGCACAGTTAGCAATTAAAATGCCAACATAACAAACTAGAGTTCATGAGACACACCTGCTCTTTGATGATGGTTAATTCAGAGACAATATTCTTTACACTGCTGTCTCTGTCTGGTTTTGCCCTTTCCAAAGGGCAAATTGCTGGATTGTATAAATTGACTTCTTTCATTGCCAGGAGATGTTGCCTGTTACGTTTTCTAACCTATAAACAAGGTAAAAACTATGTACAATAAATATAGGATGGGGATAGGAAGAATGGTATTATGGCTACCAGATTTGTTATCAGAGTCCAAACCCTTCTCACAGAATTTATAATCACAGCTTTTTTTGTGTATGCTTTGATTAGTGAAAGAACTATAATTCAATAGTACAGGTGAGCAGTACACAGTTAGTCTGAACTTGCACAGTGTTTAAACCAACATTATCTGTGCCCAATGTTGGTTTTCAGATGAAACATGCTTGAATTTTTGTGGTTTTACACAGATTTATTGGACATTGCAACAGACAAATGCTGTTAGGAGAAAGTAAGGTAGGAAACCTAAGAGGTACACTGGCAATCTTAAAAGTACAACAGGGAACAAACAAAATCACAGCAAACACTAACAACAAGCTCAGATCCAAAGGCCTCTTTGCACCTACATATCCCAACTGAAATTCAAAAGACAGTTGTGTCTAGAATACGTATCAGACCTTCCTCATGAAGCTTCCCCTCAAATCTGTAAAATAACAGCAAAGGAAAAGTTTACCTTAAATACATTTCCAAAAGCTCCACTGCCAAGGTGCTCTAAAATGGTATAATTTCCTACATGTTTTGTGGGTGCCTTGTTCTGATTCATATTCTCAATACTTTCAGCAATTTGCTTCAATTCATACTCCTAGTCAAAAATTAAATGAAAGATTATCACAAGAAAATCCTAGTCTAAAAGATGAAAAGGACCGAGAAAAGCAAAGGCCAACAGATAAGAGGCAACAATAGATTAGTTAGATGCTTGACTGAAGTTTTCTTTCTTTTTAAACTTCTGGAATAAGTAGAAATGCAGAAGATTAGGCATTTGGAAAAATCAGTTCAGATTTTTCAAAAATTCATCACCAACCATAAAATTCACTATAAACTGAGGCAGTTTCAGTACAAAATGAACTTTTTAAAAAGAACAAACACAAAAATCATGTATAGAATTTTAGTAATTTATGATACATTATAAAAACATACAGAAACAGTACTGACAGGCAGACCTCCTAGACACTCTGATTCTAATCACACACATACCACAAATCACACTGTAGTATTTCACATGGCCTTTGTAGCCAACCTGGTGAAATGGTCATCTTACTAGTAAAAATGTGTAATTGATGGAAAACGTTTTGTCCTTATTGATCCAAACCTTTCAGTAGCAGTCCTAAGTAAAAACAGTTTGATGCAGAGTCAGACCCATGGTGAAGGAGTGGAAGGCTCAGAGAAAAAAAATTAATTGTTTCCAGTTAATTGCCACTATCCAAGGCTGCAAATTGCACCTGCTAATTTTCAGGGTAAAAGTATGTTTTATTGCCAGCAGTGTTAAATCTGTCATCAACATATATAAAAGGTTTATATATGGGGGAGAAGGAGATAGGTTGTCTGGCATGCACACAACAGAATCCCATCACTGAACACCTAATCTTGTAGACTGGCACTGATTTTCTGTTGTGGACAGGACAGAAATTGCCTATTACAAAATAAATGACATCTAAAAATATTTTTTTCTGATTGGACTTTTGAAAGCTATCCTAAAAGAGTTTCACAAAACATATAACATGTAACAAAAGGTTAACATACCTTTTAAAAATATGTTGATTTCTTTTCATACTGAAGAAAAATCTCAGGGCTCTGAAAGCATAACACTGCAGCAGGAGAAGCACTTCAATTAATGAGAGTTTTATAACATGTGGAAAAGCCACTAATAATCAACAATGATTCTCCTTGATACCTTACACAATTTCAAACTTGGTATTTAAATTTTCTTATTAACCTGATAACAAAGGAATTAAAAATGTATTAAGTTCCTCCTGTGTTTTGAAAGTACGCAAGGACATTTAGGGGGGGGGAAAGTGAAAAAAAAATAAATAAATAAATTGGTGACAATAGCTACAGCACATGCTGAGGCACACCTACATCTTGATCATCTCTTTTCATCTGCAGGTAGCTCAAGACTTGATACCTGCTTTCTTCTCCAACACTGCAAAAGGTAAATGTAATCAGTGATTTTGTACTGTTGCAATAAGAAAGCAATTTTGGAAAAATGCAGTGTGGAATACCATAAGTTCTAACATGGACCGAAACGAAGAGATTACTCAATTTTTTGACCCTAAATTTGTCATATTTACACAGAACTTTATGTACCTCAGCTTCTGTCTTCATATACCTTAGTTCCAATACAAAGAAAGTTCTTTAAAACAGCTGCTGGCAGGTGGTGAATATTTATGCTTTGATGCAACTCATTTTTAGTTCTATTTGTCAAGACTCAATGATATGGCACATTTATAGCTGAGCAAACAAAGAAAGTCATGAATTAAGATCATTAAAGGTAGTGTGGCAGAAAGAAGCTGAAAATTTCATCATTGAAAACACACACAGAGTGGAGCAGTAAAGAAACCACACCAACACTGCAAGAACTCTAAGAAAAATGTCTGTGAAACTCAAAAAGGATGTTCCAATTGCTGCAACTGTATTTCATACCAGTAATATTTTAAAGGTACTGCAGGTAGCAGTGTGAGAAGCTCAACAAGGTTTCATAAAAATATACTCCTTGCCCAAAACAGACTTAGTTTTCATATGTGATCATTAAATCCATTGTTAATTCATCTGGCTTCATGTTTAACACAACTACAGCTGCTTAGTACCTCTTGCGAGTTATTTCCAACACATTCTGCTGGCACCTAAAAATCTCAGTGGGCATAAATTAACTCCTTATAGTTTTGTGAAGCAACTATACTGAGCATATGCTCCAGTTTGTTAGACTGCATGTTAGGTTCATATACACGCCCTCCAGGAAGGTTTGTGTTTATCTCATTCTTAAGATGATTTAATTCAAGTGCACTATAAAACCTCGTTGCAGTAGAAAGGCACTGCTCTGAATCTGCCCTGCAATTCTAATCTAGAAGAACTGTGTTGCTAAAGATGCCACTAGAATTAATTGTGGAGGTTCTTTGTTGTTTCTGGGGGGTTTTTGGTTTTGTTTTTTTTTTTGGAGCGACCCTTCCTCACCATCCAAGCACAGCTACCTGATTAGATAGTGGAGCAGCTATACATGTCAGTGGCTCTGTCAGAACCGAGACCACGTGAGAGGCAGGATCATGGATGCATTCTGTGCTAAGGATTTGTCAACCAGAGCAGCAGCCACAGCTCACCCCTGAACTCCCAGGCACTACATTCCCATATCTTAGAGAGACACTCACCACTGCACAGAACCTGAGAAAAGCTACCAGGTAATTAATTACTACTGACAACCTTTGGCCTGAGTTGACTCAAACAGTACATTTATGGGGGTAATGACGTGCAAAACCAGGAGCCATTCTATGCTGATTTGGCCTACATTTATTCTAAACTTCCATTTTCTCTATTATATATGCTGTCTTAATGTGTGTTATTTAACATCCACAGTAAAATGCTCCAGAAATAAACAGGTACTAGTAGAGCATCAAGTCTAGAGAGAGTTTCAATGAAGACCAAGGATCTGTAAAAAGCATGAAAAGGAAGGGGAAAGATTATCACAAGAAAAATATTGACTTTCCTTTACACTATATGAGGTACCAGAAACAAAGTAAATCAGAACAGAAATGTAATCTCTATTTAACTTCTAGTTCCGGGGCTATTCGTTATTTTGGGGTAGGGGGTTTCCCCTTTAAATGCGATTTTTTTGTACTGTACTTTAAAATAAGCTTTAATTTATAAAAAATCCTCAGGGACTATTAGGACTTTCATTGTGCAACGATAATAAAGGGAGTTACTGGTAATAAACTGGCTTTTTCAGCATTCCTCACTCGGGTAAAATTAGCTTTGCTATTGTATATATTCCATTTGCCTGGAAACAGTAAAAGTTCAGCATCAATAGTGCCCCTTTGCATGTAAACCACAAATAAAAATCAATGTTCAGACAAACCAGAAGATAATGCAAATGGACAAGTTCTCAACATCCTATTGTACACATGAAATATAAGCTTAAATGTGTATAAGAATTAAATCATAGTTACATTTAAATTGATACCACAAAGAGAGCCTGTGAACAGATAAAGAAGCAATGCTTCTGTCTCTGGAGGTGAAGGAAATTGCAGCAATATATCTCCTGTCACCATGTGACACCATATTTTGAATTGTCAGGAACAAAATTCAATTCTCAATAAAAATAAATTGGAGAAACACCAAAAGTGATAGCTTGAGAAGTCTGTCTGTGCCTTCAGTAGGATTTTGTGAAAACCATATTGATTTCAGCTTCCATTTTCATGCAACCATGTGTCCTCCACTATTTTATCTACTTTGTAGGTCTGATAGATGAACACTGGTAGATTTAGTTAGAGTATTGGAGACTGCTTTCTTCTCTAGAAGAGTCAAAGGGAATATGTGTCAGCTCTACAGAGGCCCTTCTGCAGTTCCTGATGTTTTCTTCAGCTGCTCATGAAGGTAGAATTAAGCTTAGGCCATAGTTTAAGCTTAGGCTTTGGGCTGTGCAGTAGAGCCATTGAGTCAAACACGCTCTGTCTGCTACCAGAATCACTGCAGACTGCTGCCAAGGCTGTGACAAGGACAGAGGGCACACAGGTAGAGGGCAGCTTCAGCAGAAGCAAAAGTTCCCAACTGCCTGGTCCGAGAGCCCTTTGACACCAAATGATACAAACCTTTACAAGTTACTGACACTGTCACACTGTCACACTTGTCAGACTGAAAGAGCTGCACTTCTTTCTCTTCTGTTTTTCACCCAAGTGAGTTGCTTCACCTTGTTCACCAGGCAACTCTCAAAGTTATATTAGTAAAAAGAAAAAAAGTAGGATTTGAAATTACTACAGTGCTATTGTAGGGTGGAATTCCAATTGAAACGAACATGCTTGAGTCTATGTCCTGATCTGAAAAGGCTGGTGTTTAAACAAATGAAGAGGTTAGGGTATTTTAATATAATGAGCAGAAGAAGTTAAGTTTGAAACACCTTTTCCAGCCCTGCACATCGTAGCATTAATTTTTAAGCAATTTGCTGACACCACAGTTACCATGCACTGCTGGGACAATGCAGAAAACCTCTCTGTTAAAACCACCTCATTTAAACAAGCAATGTTTTATTTTACTGAAATCAGACTCAGCCTAAAATATATAGTTATATTGTTTAGATAAAAGGTGTCTAAATCAGGACAATTTATTGACCATTTTAGTGCTCAAGAATAATTTAAAAAAAACTTCAGACTTACTTCAATTTCTTTTCTCTTAACCAACAGTTTTGAAATATTCAAAACTTCTTTCCTGTTCATATTTAAGGTTCCTGGTCTCTCCAGCTATACCTCTAGTTGGGTTTTAAGCTAACTTGAAGGCTTTGATTTGACATTTAGAGTTTAAGAGCTGGCTACAGCTTTTAGCTGATATTAATGTCCTTAATATTTATATCTTTGACTAGGTCTGGAATACAACCAGGGATTTTAAGAATGGTTTATCCCTGGAGATAGAAGGCCAGGAAGTTATCTCAGAAATACCATACTCTTAAGAAAAGTTTGTGAAACAGCAACATGTAAATTTTAAGCTGCATATTTTTTTGTAATAAACATCGTGGAATTCAGATTTTGCATTTTTCAGTTTATTCTGGGATTACTTACATTTACTATCCTACTTTAAATATGACAAAAGCATTTTAAGAGATGTCAAAATGAACCTTGTCTGAACAAAGTTGTTTATTCCTCCAAATACCTGTTCATAACATTTGTGTCTATGTCTCTATGTGTAAAATTATAAACAGAAATACTACAGTTATAGAAAGGTGTATTTCCAGTCTCTTAAATTATGATAATAAAGAACAGCAATTAAATGAAATTATAAACTATAATGCCTTACTTGACTGAATAAAATCTTCTTACCTGTATCACCTGCTAAGCACCAGTCTCATTGAGCACCAGTTCAGTAATTGCAGCACAACAAGCTTGAATAAAAATTCAGAAGTAACATTTAAGGACATTTGACTCTATTGAGAAATCTCCATAATTACCAATGAAGCCTCACCTGACTAGGAGTCCTTAAAATACTACTTTGAAATCATATGATTCATATTGATTTATCAGAGAAAATTTAAATAGTGAAGAAAAATATGGGCAAATAAAAATAATCTCATGCTAAACACAAAACTAACTAATGAACTAACATTTTTGGCACGGTTTTTACCGATGAAGAAATACATAAGATTCCCAGATACTAAATACACTTTGCTTCTTTCAAACAAAAGCCTACTTTTGAAAATAAGTGCTGGTATCACACATTTGAAAACAAACAAATCCGATTTGATGCTCCTACTCCCTAAAGCAGGGATGAAAATTTGCAATTATGTAATATTTTAAATCCTTTTGAACACGTGTATGTAAAGACATAACAGAGTATTAGACCTTATAAATCTACCTGTTTGATGTGAGAAAGTATTTTCTTGTATCTCATCAGGACTCAGCTCATCTGATAAATGAAGATACTGGATTCTCCCTGCTGCATTTGCACTAGATAACTTCCAACTGAAGAGCAGTCAGATACAAGACCTCTTTCCCTGAGAGAAAAAACAAAACAAAAATCAAGTTGCAGTGTTAAAACTGGCTTAATACGCCTTTGTTAACCATTCCCAAAGTTCTGAAAATTTGTATGTTTTCACTAAATTATTTTATTGACAATTCCACAATTACTTTGTATTGTCAGTTAGCAAAGGAAATTAAAAAAACACATGAAGTTTAAAAAAGAATGGAGATATCCTATTAAAAAAAAAAAAAAGTTAAAGAAAACAAAGTCACTGCAAGTAGTTAAGGTCACTGTTTAAAAAATAAAGGACCATGGTCCAAACTTTCACAAGTGATGAAATCATATTTACATTGAGTTCAAGTGTCAGCAGAGGCAACCAGGCATACCTAGCCAGGATGATGGAAGGTGGGCTGCTGTCATCCATGGTACCATCTTGTGATTAATGGCATTAGTACTACAAGCAGCACTGACTGCATGAACTCTGAAAGCTCATCTGTGGAACTCGAATAGCCTAGTTCCACAGATAACACAAAAATGCATGATTCTTCTCTAGTATGTTTGCATATTATGTTTAGAAAGTGGTTGGATATATCTCTTAAAAGGTTTATATAAGACTTTCATTAACTGCAGTGAAGGTGGATTTCCCACAGAAAATATGGTAAAGGATATCCATTTCCAATTAAAAAATTCCATGTGTGATTAATGAAACATGTGAATTCAGATTCGTATCTGAATTTAAAATTATCCTTAATTGGCATTGAACTTCATCATCTTCCTGTCTACATTCAAATTGTAACGCCTACATCTAACTTTTTATATACATATAACCTAAAAAAATTTTCAGACCCAGAAACTACATAAAACCTTTTCATATATTAATTTTTTCTATTCTTAGTCACATATAAGGTCATTTATATGTGTGAAATAGTTAAGCACAAAATTTAAAAAACCCCTTCAGAATCTTAAATGTGACAAGTGATGTATTATCAATTTTGAAAGTCTTTCAGTTTCTCACAGAGATTCAGTAATGCTTTGCTAACAGCCTTAGCTGAGATGATTAACCAATTAAGGAGGAACGCTGATGATTTTCTGATGAAGAGCATGTGGGATCCGACAGCTTCTGGCATAAACTGCAGCAGCTCCAGGTCTTGCAGTTTTACTGTTTATATTGGGCATCCCAGGAACTGTCAGGGCTCAGCATGCTTTCCATCTAACCACTCAGGTCTGCCAGGAGAAACGAAGACAGGCACCAAGAAAAATGATTGCTATCACTTTAGATAACATTGCAACTCAGTGGCACTGCACTGGAGGCCATCAGCAGAGAGAGGAGATGAATTACAACCAAACTGCTGGAAAAGATTTTTCTATATCAGTATGTGACTGAAAACACACAGGTATCAGCATTTGACCTTGGGCATCAATGTGGCACTAAAGTGGCACATTGTCTAATTCCTCTAATACATCCCTAAATAAAAAAAGTCAAAATTTATTTTAACACAATTAATCCATAAATGAAGTCTCACCTTTTAGAGAGAAAATCATATTCATGTAATATTACTGGCCAATTCTCAACAATGGTGAGCTCACTTATCTTCTCCCTACATTCTGGACTACAAATTGATTATTCCTGGCACTTAGATGAAATTATACGAAAAACACACATTGCTCTTTAGCCTCCTTCTTTGTACATTTGATGAATTATTTTTTCCCAAGTCTTAAGCAATATTATATTATGCACACAAACATTAAAACCACAAATATATGCTGGGTCAAGAGTAACAGGGAAAAAAATTTCCAATTTTCCCAGTACAAAAAAAGTAAATGAATGCATAAATATAGAGACAAATATGTTTTGTGTATTGCTGGTAATTAAGCTAATGGAGTACATTCTTAAAAACAACCACAGTTTCTATGAACATTTGTAATATACTTCAAATTCTTTTATGCCCGGTCCAAATGTAACACAAAATCCTACTTTTCATTTAGTGAAGAAAGTTAAATGGAAATGTATGTGTGACATAATTTAAATTGACACAGACATTAAAAAAAATTAAACTGAATCAGAGCTTTGGGAAGTCTGGGAGACAGCAGATCAATAACAGCAGTTTTTCTTGTGTAATAACAATGTGGATGAAAGTTACTCTGTCCCCCTTTTTGCTCTTTTTTCCCCTTTTCTCTTTGTTTAACCACTAATTAATGAGAAGAGGGCATATATACATGGAATTGCCTGGATGAGATTATTATTTACTACACTGAACAATATTTTAACTGATTATTATGAGGCACTGTTATATTAAGCTGAGGACAAAAGATTTTTATATGCAAGAGGTCAGTAGGAATTCAGAATCCTGCATGAGGACTGCAAAGACAAATCCTGAGCTTCCCGTCTTGGAGAGTTATCCACATGAACAAGAAGTCTGCTGCAAGGACTAAAGTTTCTACTTAGTTTCTATTACTTCAATACAAAATTAAGAACACTTAAGTTTTCATCATAAAGAACAGTTTTAATATTGTGTCATGAGAAAACATTAAAAAGCTTTTGTTAATTATAGCACATTAAGTTGAACCTACCTTTTTGGTAAGCAGAACAAGGAGGGTGCCAAAAAACACATGGCTGGCAGATAACAAATCTACTAAGGTCTGGGAAAAAATATGGAATAAGATAAGTAAATGTGTGGTTCTGTGTGATTCTGTGTAAATATATTATTTTCTTTCACAACTCAAACCCATATAGAAATATTTACTGAAAATTAAAAATTAAGATATCAAATCCTTACACAATATGTTAAAAGTCTTAGGTACATTTAAAGTAAATTTAAATATACACTTAAAATCTTAGAGTACACCCAGCAGGACAAACAAGGATGTTTCTTCTCAAACCACAATTAGTATCTCTGAATGCTAAAGCTTCTCTATTACACCATTGTAAGAATTTGGTTTTGTGTAACACTTCAGAACTCTAAATCAGAGTTAACTCAATTAACTTTGACTCTGAAGTCAAAAGTTAATAATCACCTTGTATTTAAACAGCACAGTAATTTAAGGCCCTACCTGTTCATGATTTATATCTAAGTAAACTCTATTATTTGTTTAGATTCTCTAAAAATAGGTTGTCTGATATTGTAAAATAACAATTGCCATTGTTTTTCTGCAGCATGACAGAATCATGACACCCTAGTTATACTGATTTTGATCTCAACTGTGTCTCAGTTTAGCCACAAACCAGCAATAGTTAAGTACAGATTCTTAGACTGATGGTAATGTATAGCAAGGAATGTCTGGGTTGACACAGAATACTTTACAAGTGAAAAACCACAGCAGAAATTAGTGTAAAATATATTTACATTTTAAAAGCATACAAAACTATTTGAATCATAGTAACACGTGGCTCAGGACAGTGTATACATGAGCATTATTTTTTATATGATATTTATTAACAACTAAATGTTTAGCTTAGTCCAAATGTTTACAATCTATTTATCTCAAACAGCCCATAGTCGCACATCAGACCAATTAACTTACAGAGAAAAAATTATTTTTATGATACTACTAATGCATCTGCAAATCACAGAGACTATCTTACCTTCCAAGCCTGACGAGGTAAGACATGTGTTATTCCATTAAGTAGCTAATTAAACAAAATTAGCAATTTTATAAAGCACTTACTTTATGTGCTCCACTTGCTATAACCCATTCTCTTTGACTTTTAACAGCAGCAAGTTTTTGGAAAACATCGATGGAACAAAGGAAGACACATAAATGGGCTAATGGGCTCTTTCTCTCTAATATTTTCATTTTACCAGTCAGATAACAGAGGAAAACACTGTATAAGTTCTTTGAACCACAACTACCTCATTTTCCTCTTTTACTTCAATGCATAAAAAGATACTAATTTCTTAAAAAAATATTACTTAAGTAGAAAAACAAGCTGTTCTTTTCTACAAGAATTTTAGCTTTTACTTGTGTGATGATGCCTAGAGTGAATATAGTTAATATCTTACTTAATGACTACCTCAAATATTTTAAACATTTCAAGCCTTACACAAAAAGTTGTGAGTAGCCTTATCATTTCTGTTATCAGCTATTGCACTTCCATGTGATGTTGAGCAGCTTGGCTACATTATGCTGCTCCTCTCCATAATTAAAATAACTATTTGCTACTGTTTCCATATACTACAAGTAGGGGAGGGAAAATAAAGGATAACAAAAGGAAAAACAAAGTTTGAAGACTTCAAAAGCCTAGACTGTTCTGCACAGGTAGTGCCTGTAGGTGGTGCATCTGTCTCATGAAAAAAAATTCTATAATGCACTAGTAGTGGAGCCCCAAGGTTTAAACCTGTTTCAAACATTAAAAAAACAAAACAAAACAAAGTAACAAAAAGCAAAACAAACAAACAAACCCCCAAAAAACCCCCAAACATTTATCAGAGTGGTTTTCTCTTGGCAAAGTCGTTTGCTCAAGTGCAGGATGACTTTGCTCATCTCCTTTCATAAGCCTACAGTTTCTTTTGACTAAACCAATTGTGTTGATTTTTCTAATTCTTCTCCCACTTCAGGAGGCATTTCTTAAGCCTCCTAACTATAAGTCCAAGATGAATGCAGCTAGATTACGGGACAGTTGTTTTGAAAACTAGTGAAAAAATCCGCACCAACTGCTCATGAGAAAACAGAGTAATAGACTGTTCCATAAAGCAAGAATATCTGTACACTGCTTTATACAGTATATACCATTCTCATCATAATAAAGTGACATGCAACATGATGGACAAAGGTACTATGAGGAATTCTACCTGGGCTAGATTTTCAATTCCACCCAGGCTGTGGAGCATTTCCTACAGGAAGAAAAAAAGAAAAGAAAAAAATTAAAAAAAAAAATATATATATATAAAATAAAGTTTTTAATTACTTAAAATAAGTAGTTAAATAAAAACACAAGAGGTGAAATTCTAGAAGTTCTTAAACTGGAGTTTTCTGTTTCCTTCACTAACTACATTATGGAAATTTTACATATCTATAGATAAAGTCAAATACCAAGTCTAGGGCTCAGAGCAATGACCAAGCCAACTGTTATGGAGATTTACAGTTTCTTTGTTAGGGTCAGCAACAACACATGCGACATAAGAAACACCAGAAACTGAGCAAGTTTATGCAGCAGTGGTGTAAAATCCCTCTTGAGATCTGTTTATTTGCAATTCCTATCCTCAGATGTAGAAATATAGATACATACATGTCGTGGGCACTCATAAGAACAAATGTTTTTATACATGAGCACCAAGACAAATCCTATGTGTGACACTTACATGTATCCCCTTACCCAAGCAAGAAACAATATTTGGACATACTGGCCTGGTAGCACAGATCCCTTATCAGTAATTCAGGCAGATTAATACTCCAAGAAAATGGATGGACAGAACTTGAATAACCACTGCCTGTAAATGCAGTATTCAAAACATAAACTAAATGCAATTAAAAAATGTTTGAACACTTAAATAAAACAGCTTGATTCAGAATCAATTGACTCGACAATTAGTGAGCTACAATAACTGTTCAACATATCATACCACAGAACTTTTAACACCATTTATACTGAAACACGGTAGCAGCTATAAATAAATTTATTTATATGAGCATTACCAGCCATCACTTATTATTACTGGACTAATGAAGGAAAGTACATGCCCATCTTTAAGAACAAACTAACTGTGCTTTGATATAAACTTTTAATGATTGAATGGAGGCCCAAAAGAGCAAAGTAAATGAGAAACCACACAGCAAACTTCAGTGCACAAAATACACTTACGCAAAAATATGGGTGCTACAGAAGTAAAAATAGCTATATTTAAAATATTCTTTTGAATTACCATAATCTATCCTGGCTTTTAAAAACCCTATTATGCTGGGAAGAAATTGTTTCTTAGTTCAAATGTTCTTGAAATAGGACTGTATTTCCATATAGAACTTCCTCCTTTATATTTCTCCATATGATTCTCCAGCATAAGAGAGACATTCTCCAGCATAAGGGAGAAAAGACAAGTCAAATTTGCAGAAAGTGTCCAGGGCAGTAATCCTGCATAAATATCCAGTACTGGAATCACTATTTCCACTGCCTGTTGAAAGTATATATCCTCATTTCCCTATTTTAAATAAACCTAAAATTAGACATCTTTGCCATGTGTTTTTTGTTGTTGTTTTAACTGAGAGGACAAAATTTGTTTGGCTAGGTTTCTTGGAAACGGAAGAAGTGTATGGGTCATGGCAGTTCTCTTGCCATTTCATCATTTGCAGTGGGGAATGATGCCAATAGCTAAAAATACTTCCATAAAAATAAATGTTTTACAAATAGATCCTAACAAACTCTCAGCCCTTTTATGCCAATATTCTGCCCAAAGTAATGTAATTTTTCATCATGATTCCATAATTGGCCAAATTAAGAACAGCACAAAACTTTAATGGAAAGAATACTGCAATCATGTACCTGTGTGCAAAATTTATAGGTCAGATTTTTAAGTGGCCTGAAGATATTACCATGGTGGTCAGTCATTCCCTAAGCCTGGTTAACATCTGAGAGCATCTTCTACTGCATTTACATTTACAATACACATTACTACATACACCAGGGTATATCCATCTTACCTACATATCTACTAATTTATGTTTGATTCATCAACCTTGCCTGGGTGCTGTCATTCTTAAAAAGGAGGCTTGTTTTGCCCTATCACTATCACAAAGAACCACCAAAGAAAACCAAAATATAAGCCAAGTATGTCACAATGTATAAAGAGACTTGGGAAATCACAGTGTAAGCTATTCTTAAATTTTTGGCAAATGAAGCTGAGCCACTGACCTTCCATTGGTGAGTACTGAGTTCACATGCAAAAAGAGGTACCAGATTTAATAATCATTTAAATGATCTGTTTTAAACTCACTGTCATTTAGACAATCAAAGAAGAGATCCCTGGTTCCCCTGCTGGTTCTGACTAAAGGTCTAAGCAAACTATGTGGTGTTCTTAGATTCCTCTACAAATTCTAGTAGTTACATATTGATACCTTTCAGGGCTCTAGGATTCTGTCTTTAAACCTCTGTACCACTTAAGGGGTTTTTTTAGAAAATGTTTTTGGGCTTTAAAAGGAAAATACAATACACTGCAAAGGAGTATAGCAAAACAATCCTGAAAAAATGTATCTTTTTCCTCAAAAAATATCTTTCTCTGCCCCCTCTATTTTTGTAAGGTCTTGTACATTTTCCCCACATAAATGAGAGCAGCATAAGAGAAGGGATTACCCTTTCCAATCCTGTTATACACAAAAATACAAATAAATACAAACAAATGGCATCAACTCATCTAAATTTTATGGAAACCACTGGCCTCTCACTATAAAGGCAGTAGTTCATAAAACAAATAGAATCAGTAAAATAAATTAGAAAAGCAAATCATAGATTACAGACACCATATATAGATAAATGATCAAGAAAACATAGAAGTTAGAATTTTGGTCATGCCAGTTTTGTCATACACGCAGTCCTTCCTTCTTCTGTCCCACTAACCCCAGCATTGCTCCTCAAAGCCAATACACAAGTGTTTGATTAAAATGAGATTATCAAGTGCTGCTGGTAATTTCCACAGAAAGGTGTATTGCTGTAACAATATGGGATATTATCCATGCTTCTTGCTTCTTCATGGAAGGCAAGTAAGGATGGCTCCCCTTCTTGGTTATGAATATATTTCATATACTGACCTGCAGGTAAGTCTGTCCTTAACTAAAGTTGTAAAGGTATCTTGAAACAGCTGACACTTGGGATGTCTGCTAAAGTTTCTCTCATTCTTGTAGGTCACACTAATAAGGAAGAAAAAAAGAAAAATGGTGAATTGCAAATTAATTTACCACAAGACAGTTTTACACTGCTACAACTTAACATTAGCAACAAAAACTAAGAAATGTCATATCAGCAGTTACCACAGAATAACAGGATTTCAGATTGCCAGACATTAATAGTCTGTCTCCTGCATAATTTGGGACTATCAGAATGGTATAACTTTTCCAAATAAGGAAAGTATCACTACTTAAAATGAGTTTATTAATTGTCACCAGTATACTCTGCTGAGTGGGAAAGTCTGAAACTTATAGAGGCAGAAACAAAAATAAATTTTAAAAAATTAAAAATATGTAATTCTCACCTCAAATATTGGATTAACATGAAAGTACAAGTAACAGACATATGTAAAAATACAAGTGCCCTCAACATCTCATACATAAAGATGTTCTGAGATATGAGAGTGTAGTCACCAGCTTTTTAAAAATTATTTTTTCCTAAGATTTTCCAGCTCAACAGCTTCTGTTGATTCTTGCCATTGGCCATTGAGCTTTTGCTCACTGCTTTTGACATTTTGCCAAGTTCTTGTCACGTTGGTTTGACCACTTTCAATATATATAGCTGGAAGCTAGGGAAGGAAGGGATGGTAGTCATGAGGGAAACACTGCATTTTAAGTTTTATGAGAATATTATCAAGCAAAAGTACCTTTTCTCAAGTTCTGACTTGAACTTTGGACCTAAAACTCGCCATTTTAGAATACACACATCCCCTCTGCAAAACAAAACTGACGTGGTAGAAAACTGATATGCAAAGCAAGACTGGAAAACAAGTTCAGAGAGGTAAGTAAAAGGTGAAGAATGGTGTCTTAAAATTTATGATAGCAAAGCTCAACAAAATCTGCAACACATGCTCATTATCTACGCTTCTTACCTGTCCCAGTTCCACAATTGCATAGCCTTTACATTCTTTTTAGGTTGTAAAACTCAAATGTTTCAGCTTTCTGCTCAGAAGCCATTCCAGGCCTCTAACCAGGTAGAAAGTGCATAACTCCTACCTCACATGGATGAATCATTTAATCATTTTGTCATATCTTTTTTCAGAATTGAAAGGGAGAAAATGTTCTGTGATTCCAAAGATTCACACCCATCATCATGTGTTGGTTTTCTTTGCTTCAAACACAAAGCAAATACAAGCTTCCCAAAGTGAGCTGAGGTGAAGGAGATTGGACTTTCTCCTGTAAGTTGGTATTTATGCCCTGGATATTTTTAGCTGAAGTGTTATTCTTCAAAGACAAATTGTTTATGGTTAAAATGCTGATCTTATTTTATATTCTCTACCACTCTCCCCCATGCTGTTACTCACACATTTTTAAGCCTACCTTCGCGTGACATCGTGAAAGGGTACAGAGGAAAACAAATCTGCTAGTTTACTTTATTATATACAACAATAGACAGATAAAACCTGATTAAGATACAGAATAAAGCAATTTTCCTTGTTTAAATAACAGAATCTAAAATAATAGAATAGGAAGGGGATCAGTTTCATTCTTTCACCCATTCTAAATGTGATTTGTCCCACACAGAAGGTCTAATGTTGCCAAGAAAAAAGGAAAAAAAAAAAAAAGAGAGAGACAAGGAGAAAGACATGCATTACTCAAGATTTTGCTAACATGTTTTAATCATTATAGAACACAATGTTCATATGCCAGAAAACATATTCACCATTAATTATAATTCTAAAGCATATTTAAAAACAGTTACTGAAAAACACCTGTTGGTTCCTTGACAGGACACTTCAGAGAGACTGAAGCCTTTTTAGAATAATCCCTAGGCAAAAAACACAATAGTGTGTGTTAATAGTTACATAAAATTATTTCCATAAGTGTAAAGAAGGTCAACAAGCAACAAAGCTACTGACAGAAAATACAGTTTTCTAGCATTGCCTGGTGTCCACATGTTGTGTACAGAAGAATTTACAGCTTCTCCAGACTGCCTTAAATCAACAAAGGTGTAAATAAACTTTGTGACCAGAGTAACAGTTGTCATGTTTATACTGCATTTCAAATTGAAGCATTCTGTGTTGGCAGCCAGTGCAAATTCCACACAAGTCCTGCTGAAGTTCAAAGTAAAACATCAGATACTATACCTCATAGAGATCCCACGAGGCTTTTTGTCTGTTGCTTTTTATGTGCTCTTCAGCTTTTTGTCCTGATCAGGCATTGTGTATCACTATTATCATTATAGGGCTAAAAAATAATTTCCTTAAAAACGAAGTAAACACAAAGATTTGTATCACTGCAGCAAAAGCAACACATTTACTTAGAGAACCAGCTGATACCACTTTTAGAAAAAAAAACAGAACAAACCAAAAAAACCACAGCTTTGCCATTTTCTCAGCATGAAACCTTGGACATTATACCAGGATATCCTTTGAACTTCCAGATATTAATAAGAAAGCTATTAACCCAAATACAGAAACTGTGGTTTTCTAACACATGTGTGGATAACACTGTCTTGCTCTTTCATGTATTTTTATTTGGATTTTTCCTCTTCTTTCATCTTCTTGCCATTATTTCTCTCTGTGAATTAGCTCATTATGTTACAGCAGGGTTTACAGGCTAATATCAAGGTTGTCAACAACAAGCTGTTGTCCAGACAACAGAGAATAATTATATCATCCAAATAAACAAGTCAAATGAAGGGTAGAAAAAGGAGGTATCTGACAAAAAAAGAAAAGAGACACATACAGCAAGTTGAGAGAGCTGATTCTGCCCTCTACTCGACTCTCCTGAGACCTCACCTGGATTACTGCATACAGCTCTGGGGTCCCCATCAGAAGAACAACAGGGACCTGTCAGAGTGAGTCCAGAGGAGGGCTGCAAAGAGAATCAGAGAGCTGGAGCACCTTCCCCGTGCTGAGTGAAGCTGAGAGAAGCAGGGTTGCTCAGCCTGGAGAAAAGAAGGCTCTAGGGAGATATTGAGCAGCAGCCCACTACCTAAAGGGGCCTACAAAAGAGTTGGAGTAGGACTTTTTACATGGGTATGTGGTATTAGGACAAGGGGATGATGACTTTACACTAAAAGAAGTCAGGTTCAGATTAGACATCAGGAGGCAATTCTTTACTGTGAGGGTGATGAGGCACTGGAACAGGTTGCCCAGAGAAGTTGTGGACATCCCTGGAAGTGTCCAAGGTCAGGCTGGATGGAGCTGTGATCAACCTGGTATATAGTGACAGGTGCCTCTGCCATGGCAGAACTGGAACTCAATGATCCTAAGGTCTCTTCCAATTCAAACCATTCTATGGATCTGTGATCACACTGTCTGCCAAAGAATAACAGAAATTTTCAGCAGATTAGAATCTAGGTCTTCTAAATGTCTTACACCAAACCTACTTGCTTTCCTTGCAGTGGGACACAGAGCTTCTTTCCACAGATGAGCAGATCTGTATGGCATGGCCTCATCAGGGCCATTACCCCACATTTTAATGTCCCTGCAGACAAATGTTCAGTATGTAGGTCTGACTTTCCACATAAGCCCTGAGCCTGTCACTTGCAGAGTACACGCCACCTCTTCACCTACAAACATACAAAAGACACAGAAAGAGGATATTTAAGAGGAATCTCTTGCTTCAACAAAAGCAACTATATTGATGCAGATCCCTCTCTAAGTAAAAAAAAAAAAAAGGTCTGGTACAGGCTGGGGTTGAAAATTTATCCTAGAGAATTACATACAGCTGCAGCATATTGGTAGAGCACTTTCAATTTAAAAAGCAAGGATGTAATAGCACTGTCTGATCCTTTCTACCTATTTTACTGTTCACTAAACATGGGCTGTTTGGATGTTGTCTTTGGTGTGTCTTTAATGAAGGTTTTCTGTATCCAACCTGATGGCCTCTTTTACTTGCTGTGCAGTATAGAAGTCTTCTGCTGCTGATTTTTGTTTCTCCTCCTCATAAGGCAAAGAAGAAAAAGAAGAAAATTGGTCATGAAACAAAAGCATTGTAAACTGCTAGAAGCTGCTCCTCCCCAAATGAACATCAGAGTCATTTTGGCAGTTATACAATCTCACATCACAGAACTACCCAAAATGCAACTGGTGACAGTATGAACTCGTGCACTGAAATAAATCCCTCTCGGAAGTGGCCTGTAAGCCCAGTTCATCCATGTCTAGTCTTTTAAACAAGCCTTTATCCTGCCACAGGGAATCATTGATCTGGATCCACAACAAACTTCTCTGCTGTCTTCCACACATCTACTCAAGGAAGTTATTAAAAAACACCTCAGAACACCTCTATGGCACCAGTTATTACCAGGAAATGAATATAAACAGGATTTGTTCTACCACTCAGCAAACAAAACTACTGAGTTCAGACTAAACTGAATGCAGTTTGCTCAAAGCATTTATTTCTTTTTCTTCAAGAGCTTTAAAAGAGAAGCCACGTACATTGCTAAACACATTAAGAATCCTCATGAGTAAGAATTTCCATGTACTATTTCAGTGATAAATCATCTCCCCAATACCCTGTCCATTTGGAATATTACTGAGGCATGACATGATGCAATAAGCACCTCATATTTGCACAGTAGGACATATTGTGAAACTCACAAATTGTCTACTTAACCATGAGTATGTGTGCACAAAGAACAGATTTCAAACAATTAAAGAACAACCAAACCCCACACAAATAACACATCCATGAGCAAACAGAGTTCAAATTTTCAGGATCCCGCAAAATTCTTGCGTTAAATCTCTAAACTACAAACAGCAGGATTCCCAGTATGGCTAGATTTTAATCCAGAACTGTCAGGTCTTTGTGATTATTTAGAACATTTTACAACTGTCTAACAACTTTGCTTTAGGGCTGCCATTCCAATTATTTTGGTGTTTTCTCTACCTCGGTAAAGATGAAATAGAGTAAAAGATGACCAATATTTTAAAGGTTTGCAGCCATTAAAGATCCAGAAGTCCCTGTGCAAAATTGAAAAGTCCCTGTGCAAAACTGAACCTGATAAACATAAAGCCAGATTCCCTTTGCTGCTGAGAATGAGCAGACACAGGTCACTCCAGGATACAGCCCTCACCCAGCTCTGAGGACTCACCCTTAGGTTACCTCTCTGTTTCCTAGAGGCCAAAAAGTCAGGACAGGTCAGTAAAACCTTCAAGAAAGAGGCCAGCTCTGGCCACAAATTGACCCTGCACTGATCTCCTTAGTCTGTCAGCCCAGCATTATCTCAGATGCACAGCTCACTGGATTGGGAAACCAGATCCAGGTTACAAATAATCTCTCCTACTTTAGCCCTGATTACCTTGTCTCCAAAGTACTCCTACTGTACAAGGGCAAGGACAATATGCAGAAAGGAGGATTTATCCATGCAGCTTAGAGTGTTATGCCCTTCACCATACTACAGAGATTAAACTAATTAATGAACAGCCAGCTGCCAGTGAAAATGGCTTTCCCCACTCCTTCCCTTCCCTTTCAGCCAGTAATTCTTCTCTGTTTCTTCAGCTGATCTGACCCAAACCTGAGCCTGTTCAGAGAGCTAAACAGACAGAAAACAATACACTTCATTTATATTTTTGCTCTCCTGCTAATTTAGCTGAGTGTTACAGTGGCCTGATTAGTGTCTCTGCTGACAGGGCAGGAATGCACAGGTGTAAACTGAGGGAGAAGAGCAGAAAGCCCCTTCCATCAGTAGCCAGTCATTAAATCAGGTTGGTATCTTAGCCCCATGTCCTGAGTGAGGGGTCGACAAACAGAAACGACTCCATTTTCCTTCTATCTCTCAGAAACCTGAGAGAAAAGACATTAACATTCCCTTACCTATCCTCACAGTTATTTGACTTCCTTGATGTCACCAAGTAAGTTCCCACCCCATCTTTCTTCTTTACTTGTGCCAGCAGAAATTTCCATGGAGCCAGGCTATTCACTGTCCTCGTAAGTATCCCCCTGCTATGACACCAGCCATGAGGAATGTATAAGAAACACACCAAACAACACTCAGCTGTGCCAGATATAAACCAAAATCAGACAACTCTTTTCAAGGACAGAGACGCATTAAAAGAAAAATGTCTTTACAGCACAGTCTCATTTAATTCCATTTTAGACAATGAAATTAGAGCAATAGCATAAAATAAATAAAATGCATTCATTTTAATTGGGGATAATTGCATTTAATTAGTCATGTTGATTCAATTACATAGGAAGAGACATGCACTCTGACAGCACTGGAATGCTGGACAGGACAAGAAATGCTCCAAGAACCCTGTCAGAAATGAAAGAATCCACATGATGAGAAACAGCAGACAAAGGAATTACCCAGACTTGATCTGTGGCCATCACAGATGACATAAGCACATAAGCTTCAGAAGGTAAAAACAAGCCCCCAAACAAACAAAACCACAAAGAAGTGTTGGAGGATAAATTTTCCCCCACTGACTACAGTGTAATGGTAATCTCTTCAACAAGAAGATTTCTTATAATCTTTAGTAGCAATAACTACTGGATATGGATCGTTTGTAAGCCAACTAGTTGCTTGATTTTCCCTTAAACTCTTTTCTTAAGCAATCCAGTGGCCAAATTCCACTGTCTAATCATACACAGGATAACAGGCTTGAGGTGGATAAAGAAGCAGTAGATATGTTGGCTTTAATACGACTTTTGATGCTGTTGCCAGATAGGAATGTATCCAACACCCTATGTAATACCATAAGCTGGGTCAGATGAAGGTCAGGTGAAAATTCACTCCTTAAAAGAGCAATTAGAAAAATACTATTGCCAAAACAGAAATGGATTTCAAATATGGTCAGAATAATGGCAAAGGAAGCATCAAAGGTGATGAAAAAATCCCAAAAGGTACTTTCCTTATCCAGTCTGATGGAAAAAAGGGAATTCTGGCTGGCTTCCCCTCTTGTTCTTAAAGAGCATGGCAATCACCATGGATCCTCACCCATGACAGCCAGTGTCTAGGAAAGTGTATTGAAGAATGCACACAGACAATGTTTGAAGAATATTGTTTTCATTTTATTTATTGAATCATTATGGAAATTTACATGTTTGCTATACACAGAAGCTTCCACACACACATATGTCTAAACCTTTCTTTAATATCTTCTTTGGAGATTCTCTAAGGGTTAACCACGGTAAGATTCTCCCTGTTTTCCTGACAAATTAAAACATTCATGCTACTGCTGTTTTGGGGTTGTTTGCCTTTTGTTTTGTTTTGTTTTCCCTCTGTACCACCTCATTCCATAAATGGCCGGGCCTGTTCTCAGATTGCTGGGTGTACCAAATGTCACTCTCTTGGTTGATCTCCAGAGTATAACTTTCCTCTGCGGAGTTTGCCTGAATCTACCCTGTTAAACAGCAGTTCACTTATGTAAGGAAAAAAATAAAAAACTAAGAAAACAAAACACCCCATCACACCACAAAAGAAAAGCACAGGGGATTTCCGCGGTGTAGTGAGCAGCTCAGCTCAGTATCAACTCGAGAATAACACACAGCTCTTTGGAGTTCGCCTCTCCGCCCTCACTACCGAGCAGACCTCTATAGGAAATTATACCGCTGTTACTTAGAGGGTCTGGGAATCACGAGAAAGGAAAGGTCTGGGAATCACTATTGAAAGCCCAGAGCTGGTGCAGCAGCAGGGCTGCGCAGCACGTCATGAAGTGGAACGCGAGGAGGACGGGGACACTGCATGCCTTTCCTATCGTTCTCTGCTCTCAGAGGGACTGGCCCCTCCTTTGCCTTGCGTTTCCCTGTTCCCGTCGCTGCCCTCCCGCTCCCCGCGCTGCCTCAGCGGCTCCGCGCGCTCCCCCGGCCCGTCCCCGCTCCCGCCTCCCGCACCGCCGGCTCCCCTGGGCCAATGGCCTCTCCTCTTCTTGGCCCGCCGGCCAATCGCGAGGCGCCGTGCTGCGCAGTGCCGCTTCCCCTTCCGCCCGGCGCCGTCGCCATGGGAACCGGGACGCCCCGGCCGGGCCCGCCCCGCAGGGCCCGACCCCAGCGCCCCCCGGGCCCCGGCCCGGGACAATAAAAACAGAAGTGGCCTTAATGGAGTCCAGGAGATTGTTTATTGCTTTTACCAACTTTCTGAAACGTTACAAAAGATAGTTTTATTCTAGCAGTAATTAAAACAACACAAAGGCTGAATCTTTCACATTAAAGACAAGTCTGAGAGTTGTGTTTTCTGTATAAACTGAATATTGACTACAGTTGGAATAATGTTTTCATTTGCTTTGGATTTGTTTATAAAGTAAGAAAACGTCACTGTAATTAGAAAAGCAGTCATAAAAAATTCGAACCATACAGTATGTAATCACATTTTAAATAAAGAAAATCCAAACTGCAGTTCAGCTGCAAAAGCTGAACCTGGAAGACACCTTTGCACAGGAGCATCAGCAACAACAGAAAGGAAAATACTACAAATGATGTGTCTTTCCGATAAAATCATTTAGAAAAGTAACGATTTTCAAACTCATTCATTATTCCAAATAAATGTCAACAGATACTAAATTCAATATGAAAGTGTCTTTAGGTAAAGTTCAACGCCAACTACAAAGTCTTGTAAGTTTTCACTAAAAACATTATAAAATAAAATTGACAAACTTACCGAGCAATTTGCTTTATTTATAGCACTACACTTATGCTGACTCAAAGCTGTGTGCATTTATAGTCTTAAAATTTGCCATAAAATAAATTACTGTTGGTATAAACAAAGTATTTCCCACGTTTTATTGTACTTGATAATTTTGTCCTAGATGAGTAATTAAAACATTACTAATCGTAAGAAAGCAAAGAGAAAGCTAAGCTGGCTGTGGTGCTTGCCTGACAGATGACATTTGTGAACTGAGAGTCACGAACCATTTGCTTTATGATTTACAGAACCTGTGTACAAGACAAACCCTTCAGAGCGGTGCAGGCTCTGACACCCACTTGGTACAGAAATATTTCACAGCCTGTCGAACCTGCCTTTGCAAAGGGCATCAATTAGGAAGTGACCGTAGAGAGACTGAGATGCAGGTGAAGCAGAAGATAACTTACGGGAGAACTTTCATTAAATAAAGAAAAACGGCCAAGATACTTGGTTGGAAAAGATCCCAAAACTATCAGGGCACCAAGTTCTACCCTAACAGGTTTTAGGATGTCAAACTTGGCAATTTGGAACATTTCATGGAACAATCGTATAAAATATTGTGTTATAGCTGCAAAATGAATCTAGGAGGAAATTGTTGTTAACTTGGGCATATGTAAACAGAATGGAAAACATGTCACTGTAATATATATGAAAATAGTAAGAATGAGTTTTCTAGCATATAATTTAAACACAAAACTGCATTTTAAGTGATACATTTTAGATGATAATTTAAATGGAGTGGTCAAAATTAAGACCTACATTTCATGTAAACATTAATATTTATAAATAAATTAGAAAAAAAAAGAAAAAAGGAAAAAGAAGAAAAAAAAAAAAAAAGAGGGACTTCCTGAGGTGGCTCTGCAGCCAGGTACACAGTAGCACTAAGCTCCATTCCAGGTAACCAAGGCATCTATGAAAAGTGCAGGGTTGTTTATTTTCCTCTAACTGTTGGAATGGAAATCCATTGGCGTAGGTTTTATAGGGCTTAAGCCCTATGGAAAAAAAAAGTAAATCAGTGCACAGCAATTATCACTGCTCTTTTGCATCCATTAAGGCAAAACATATATCTACAAACAAGAAACTACATCCTCAGCTGTCTTATTTTAATATTAAGTGTGGTTTTAAAGCAGAGAAGGTGTAAAATCAGCAGTGACTCACTTAACCATACATTAGCAACAGGGATTTATGCACTTAATACCAGATCTCCTATTCATAGGCAAGAAAGTACAACTATTGCCCAAGAACACTGGAACTAAAGGTCACTGTAAACTGGTTTGCCAAGTCATGGTATTTCTGGCACGGATTAAAATATCTACACAATTAAATAAATACTCTGATTAGACTTGCGGGGCTTTGGTTTTGTTTCCTTTCATCTCTACTCAAAATATACTCCCTGTAATATTGACCAAAACTTAACCCTTCTGAAGCAGAAGCCAAATACAAGGTGTGCAGCACCATGGAACCCTGATTTCCAGCATTAAAGGTTAGAAATCCAAGAGGTTTCCAGTAATTTTTTGGGTCTTTGGACACTGTTGCAGGACTGTGAACACAAAATATAAAATACTACTGAGAGGACTGAAGTACTGTATTGTGGATGATGCTACATAAAATGCTCAAAATATCTCTTCCCTCCTTGATTCAGAGCAAGAGGTACTTAGTAGTCAACTACTGACATGCAGATGGTGTTTAGGATGTTTTAAAATAATGTAGAAAGCTTTGAGAAACCTGCTGTAGTTTCACTGTTATCTCAGTTTGATCAGAGGGAAACCATGGGAAACTCTTCTACTTTCCTGAAAGAGCACTAAGTCAAACTAAGGCACAAGCTACACTATTATTTAAGAATGCAATTCATTACACAGTATTGGTCAAAATAGCAGTGCAGACCTCTCTTGCTTTCCCACTGACCTGAGCCTGTTCTGACAGTTTGGATACCATTATCAATACAGCTGTACACTACGATTTCCTTTCTTTAAACTGTCTTCTTGGAATTCAGTTAAATGAAAAAAAGGAAAGAAAAAAAACGGTTAAATAATTGCATTATATTTAAAGGGAACAGTAACAGTCCATGTAACGTAAATACTATTTTTAAATGTTTCCCACTGATTGCTTTACTTTTGTAATATACAGTTACCCTCTCTACAGGTGACACTTGGCTGAAGAGCAAAATTCCACCTCAAGTGGTATTTTCAGATGAAGTCTGCCCTCCTCCAGAATCAGCTCCTTTTGCAGTTGTTGAGAATTTTATCTGTTGGTCCATGGTAAAACTCCCAACTCTGCCAAAAGCAGAATTAAGCAAACAGCACCTTCTAGTATTAAATGAGCACAGATTCTAATTAGAGCCATTGTAATGCATCCAGAAAGGGCTAGAGGCAATTCAGAATGTAGAGAGACAATGCTGGAAATTAAAGCCAAAAAAACTAAGACATAAGGCAAAAAATATTAAGAATGGAAACTGCGCAGGTAAGTGATCAAGATTTTCATTTATATATAAAATTCTCATTATTTCAAATATTATAATGCTAAACACTAGAACTTGAAAATGTAAGTACAATAAATGCACTGACTGCATCTTTATCAGTGGAGTCCCCAAAAAATCCCATTTACTTTAATAAATGAATATTTATTTTTTCAATTCATCTTACATGATAGAAATTTATACTAATTAAATAAATAAAGTGTTTAAAAATAAGTTGGTGTGCTATCATATATGCCCTTTACAACGGAGAGGATCAGAACTGTACATAGAAATACCACAAGCGATTAGTAATCCATAAAATAATACTGATCACAAATCTATTCCAGAACTGAGCTACAACTAATTTAATCAAATACACAGTAAATTTAAGAATTTATTAACCAAAAAAATATATTTGATGAAGATATGAAACACTCTAAAATCTTAGAGCTGAGTAAATCAGATGCTGAAAATCTATGGGAAAAAATGTAAGCAAGAACAGGAAGGAAAGAATAAAAGAGTACTGATGTGGTAAGTACTTATAATTTCCTATAGACCAATTGCTGCCTGTAAATCCAATTGATAATGTGTAAACATGGAGTGTCCAGAATGGCAAATACTGACTTGGGACTGTAACTACCATTACTGCACTCATACTGCTACTGGGCAATAATGAAAACTCAGGGGAATTCAAAAAAACAATGAAAGCAGCACACCAGGGTATTTAGATACATTTTAAGGCTTAACTAACCACCTGACTTAGGGCTCTAGGCCACTTCTGTAGAGTAGGAAAGACAGAATCTAGAAAACACTAGCGTGGAGTGGAGACATAAAACACAGTAGTTCTTGTCAACAGCACATTAACATTTGTTCTATGAAACCACAAAAAAAGTATACCCTGCAAAAACAAGCACTAATCGCCTGCATGGAAAACAAAACTTTTGTAGCACACATTATAAACAGAGGTATTGCAAAATTTTAAGCATTGTGGACCAGTACTCATCAGCAAAAGCTGATGTAACTTTTATGCACATATGATTATTGCAAATAATAAGCATTCTCTACAGTCTTCCTATTTTAAAATGACAATAAAATTTCCAATAAAATAAATAGCTGAAGTGTGATTACCACTCATTTGCTGGAAAAACCTTTGCATTATGCAAGCATATCTACAGTGCCCTAAACAATGGCAGAAATTAAATATATGTTGCTCCTTAAACTGGAAATCACACTTCCATGGTATAATATCCTACAGTGATATATACACAAACACAAATACACGCAATTCCCATTGGTTCCATTCTATAAAGATGTTTCAGCATCCACGTATCTCACAACATGTGAATTTTCCACTTCTATTTTCACACCTTCTGGTTTTTCAGGGCTGTTTGAAAACAAAGAAGAAAATGTAAGGTGTGGCTCACTGTAGGAAAGGTTAAATTTCAAACGTTTTATACCTCACAATGAACACTGGAAGTATTTACATAAGGATGCTTTTATGATGAGGTATTTCTATTACATTTTAGTAATTGTTAAACATTATTCACCAGTACAGTACAAACTTGAAAGAGAGAAAACACCGATATCTCATTCCTAAATACCATATCCAATTCCACTGCTTTTATTGATTTGAAACTGTTCATGCAAAACATCTATAAAAACAAACAACCCCCCACCACAGCCTGCAAAACTGTCTAGGTAAAAATACTCAAAAATGTGTAACAAGCAATATTACTGATACTTCATTTTTCTTGGGCAGGGACACTATCTGTTCACAAGAATGGAAGGATGTTTCAGTCTGCTCAGAAGGGCAAACCACACTTCCAACAACAGCAGAGGACAGTAAGAAACCTGTGTGAGTGTCCATTCAAGTGAAGCAGAAGACCCTAAAGACACATGGCACCTGAACAAGTAACACTGTTAGGGACACAGACACTGAAGAGTGCCTAACTGAAGGACAATAAGGAATGTCCCAAGGTAATCTGAAGTCACTAGAACATGAAATGAAACAGCATAAGAGCGAGGATGAGTTTCAGAAGAGATGACACATTTGTTGCTCTTTAAGGAAAAAAAGTATTAGAAATTCACGCAAACAGAAAAATTTGGTGTCTCCTTAGAAAATACAAATGTGCTGGGACTCCACAGAGACTGTAAAATACGATAGATGGTTGAGGTAGAAAGAAAGGGCAATCTGGATCGATTCAGAAAAGGAAAAAAATATAAATTTATCTTTTTTAAAAAATGTATGATTTTTAATAAATCGTGCCAACTCACACAACACTTCATCTAGAATTATAAAAGACATGCCTCCTTCCAACTGCATTAGTATTTAAATATAAATTTGAAAATTGCAGTGCCTACAGAACAACTTTTACCTCAGCACTAAATGTCTGTCTGTACCACCAGATGGTACAGTTATGCAGAAAAACCTTAGCAGAACTGAAATGAGTCATTTACTGGAAATTACTTTTGAGTGACCAGTAGTGACACAATACTTCTGAATCTCAACAGGATGCAAAGAAAGTGTAGCAAATACCTCAAAACAGCAACTGAATTAAAGCTAAAGAAGTGTACCTTCCAACATTTTCCAGATTAATGCACTATCAGATTGCCTGTTAAAAAGCTGGTTTCTGGCACCAGTGCTTTTTTATTTTCAATTTGTAGTTTTACCAAGTTCCCTACCAACATGAATTTTTTCTGGAGCAAGCACAAGCAGGGTATATTATGGAATCAAAGGGAAATGTCTTATAGCAAAATGTAACAACTAGATGGAGTAATGAATACAAGGCTAAGTATAACAAAAACCACAGCAAACTGGTCAGAGGCCTGATTCGCTGGTATTGCATGTACCTTCATACTAACTTAACCTACTCAGGAAACAGGAAACTGAGAGATGAAATTGTGCTAACTTCTACCTGCCTGAAAACCAAATCTAAACATCTTCATTCTTCTGGAAAAAGAAATACAGGCCTGTATCTCTTCAAGCCTTATATACCCAATGGTTATCAGATAATGCACTAGAATCATCCACAAATTCTGTAATGGGCTTCTGAGAATTTAGCAAGCAAGAAAAAAAAACCTATTAAAATAAGGAGGATATACTGACACACATACTCTCTCATCTCTTTAATATTTCTATTATTTGTCTTGATGGTCTTGCTCGTGTGGTACTCAAGTTTTTGAAATGCTTTAATTAAACATGTGTTTAACATTTTAAAAATGTTTAAACAATAGAGCCTAGACATTCACTGGAAATGGTGCCTGCACTAATGAGTCTCTTAAGCTTTTCACACCTCACAAGACATCTCAAAGCTCTTTCTCTGTCTACTTTACCCTTGGTGGACCTGCTATCTGACCAAAACAAAGCATATTTATTTCCATGCCTAGTTTGGAGCAATGCATGTGGTGAACAGACAGATGGGCTAAAAGTGCTAAGTCACTGCTACTGTTTCCAACAGTACCTGAGATGGCTTGGACAGAGCCATGCACAGAGCAGGAACACTCCAGCCTTGGACAGAGTATGCACATTCTCTCCTCACCATGAACACTTTCACTGAGATGCAATTTTACACAAAACCTGATGATTTTGTATCTCTTAAATATGTCTTCCTCTGACAGAATTGGCTGAAAGGGATCAACCAATAGAAGATGCATACAATAGACAACAGGAATACATAGGTTTAGCTTTCTGAGACAAACATGCCCATTCTCCCCTTTCCTACATAAAAACTACTAAGCAATAGCTGCATGGATGTGGAGTACTCCACAGATACCAGTCCCTATAAATTTATTACAAGCCTTTCAGGAAGTTGGGGATATTCAGCACAAATATTCATGTTTTAGCTTGTATCCCCAGATAGATTTCACCAGACAGGGAAGAAATTATGATAGAACAGCAGCACAATTCATCACACTCAGACTCTGTTCTTTGATGGGGAGCTCACAGGGAAGAAAGGCTACTGGCCAGCACAGAAGATGCCTATCAGCTTACAGGGAATGTTCACAGCACTGAGGACTCAGGATCTGTCCACGTACTTCACTGAAGTATATTTCATATTCAGTGAAGATAGTATTGGAGACAGATTTAATTTTTAGATATTAAAAATGAATAGAGGAAAAGCAATCCAAGCAATGCACACACCCACAAAAACAGGACAGATCCTAGGGCAGTACAAAGCAACAATGAAAGCGCTGAACTTACTTTTTATTCTTGGTGGAATTTGTATTACTGAGGATCAAACCACTCCCATGCTCATGTACACTCTAGTATTTACAAACCCTAAGCTCATCGGAGTAGTAAACACTTGTTTTAAGTAAATAAATAGTAGTTTTTAAATTACTATTTAAAATAACACATTTAGTAAAAGAGTAATAAAATAATTCCTTATAGACATGAAACTTCAGAGTAAAGAGGAAAAATTAAGCTCAAATTCAAGTTCTTCCAAAGTAAGAAGTCAGTAACTCAGATTTATAAACCACATAGACTCATTTTTTAAAGATATGTTTCAATAAATACAAGTACAGCTGCTAAAGATAAGACAGTAGTTAGGAAAGGCGTGAGTAATTATAGCTACCTCAGGTTAGCTCTGGTTACTTTGGCATTCTCAGTATTCATGGCAAGAGCCTTCCATTGTGCAGTTTTGGCCATTTCGTCTGATATGTTTACAACTGAGGGATCAGTGCTAAAGAACAAACATACTTTCTGATTAGTATTGAATTCCTTGCAATGCTATTATACTTACTGTCACTCATCATTTACATCAGTTGTGCTTTCTTTCAGTATTTACACAGCCACAAGTTGAGCTCATCTCTTAAAAATATACTTCAACAAAAAAACTGAATATTTGACTCACTAGCACTAGCATAATTACATAGCATCTCAAAAGTTTTTCACACAGGTAACAGTAAGATATTGAGAATACTTGACAGGTAACACATACCTAACTTCAGAAAATTATTTTGCATGCCCAGAGACAATGAATTGAATCACACTGTTGTGCTAAGGCTTTCATGAATCAGTTACTTTAAGCAGCTTCTAGGAAATAGGCAAGGGCAAAAATTTAGCAAAGGTTAATAAAGTTTCAAAAGTTCAGGTGAGATTTGAAACTATTAAAAATCTAGAAATTCCACTTATCTTGACAGATAAGGGGTTTTTTCCTCAAAAGCCTTATGAGATATTTTGCAAGTTTTTTTTTGCCAGACCAGCCCCCTCCCAAGTGCTGCAGAAGGTAAGTTTACCCTCAGAGATGTTAAGTTTTTAAAACCTATTTCCACTTTTGTCCTCCACACGGTTACATGTTATAGTTACATCAGACTTAGGTGTTGACTGTAGGTTTATTTTCTGTTCTGTTCCATCTTTAAGCTTCAGAATCTACCCCAGGTCACCTGTAAGTTTTTCAAATGGCAGAAAAAACTTTCAAAGCCATTTTTCCTCAGGGATCCCCATAAGATATATAAAGTAGCAGAATACATACAAAACACATGCACATAGTTGATGAAATTACAGTTCTACTGTGAGTGCAATTAGCAACTCAAATATATTTTTAAAAAGCTTCAACATTTTCGTTTGAGTTGTTTAAGCCTGTTAAGTCTGCTCTCAGAACAGACAACAGCATTCCACAGGAATATCTGTCTAATCCAAATTTCTGTCTGTTCCAACTCTCATCAGGGAATACCTGGTACTACCTTAGATCCATAGGAAGGCCAATTTTTAACCTAGGAAACTTCAGTATTAGAGAAGAAAAGAAAATCTGTAAGCTATTTACCTGTCACATCTTCAGGGTATGTTACAACAGCTGAGAACACCTGACAACTAACTCAGCTACATACAACCCCAGTAAGGCAAACACCAACAGAGACAAAATGCCTACCAAAGCTGAAAAAATTTCCATGACTGAAATTCCAGTAATTCCTTTACTGGAACAGAACCTATTCTTATATTTATGTTCAGAAAAGAACCTTTTAAATTAAAAATGGTTTCCTGTAAAATGGGTTTTTTGTACCACAGAAATGAAGACTTTAGCCCTCGCTAAGGTAAACCAAATAAGTGCACACTTAGATTTAGTCTGAAAAACCCAAGTGGCTGGCAAACACATGGCTCAACTGATGCTATTAGTTGCTTAATGTTCAGTATTTCATGCACAGTAGCACACAAATATTCCATAGAAACTGACCAAGGACGCTTCTTCACCTTTAGTACAGATGGTCGAAACTGAGTCATCTGATCTGTTCAAGATGGTCATGTAAATTTATAATTAAGATGCGGTTTTAAAGAACAATGCAATATAAAAATACCAACGTAGCACCATAAGATATTTCTTCGTATTTCCTAACCATGGCTAAGTTACCAGCTTGGGGAAAAATTATTTCAACTCATACGCAACCAACTTAAAATAAAACAAATTACAGTCTCTGAAAAAAGAACTTTTGAACAGACGCATTATTTTATACCTGTATTTCAGGGTTTTTACAGGAAAATCCAGGTTTGCTTCTCCATATGCAAGGTGTACACTGTCATTGTCTGAAAACATTCTCTCTGCTTCCTGTAAATTCCAAGTAAGAAGTTTGTAAAATTACTCACATAGCAGAAACCACGGCAGTATCTCAAGTTATTCAGTTATTATCTCAGGTTATATGACAGGTATTCCATGGGGGTAAGAGGCACTTCTGTGTAGGTACTGCAGTCGAATGCAGGAGACAGAACTCTTAGAAGTGTTTTATCAAGGCAGAGGACATGGGAGACTGGGGAAGGAGGGTGTTACAAGTTTGGCAAGGAATTCATCCAGATGGTGTACAGCAAGGCTGGACTTTTACGGAGAAGTTACAGAAGCTATCTTACTGTATTATTGGGAACTAGCATTTGTGCTTTATGACAGCTCCACATGAGCAAACACACATGAGCAAAATGTCCCTGATATTATGAACACTTCTGTGACTAATTTAAGGAGAAAAAAAAAATCCTACTCCATCACTTCCCTCTCCCTCTTTCTCTCTTGCTCTACATTTTCTTTCCTTCTAATCTGATGAAAGACAAAAAACCCAACATTTTTGTGCTAACAACTGCTTCTTTCCACTTTGCTTAAAAATTTTGGCTACAAATAAGAATCATAGTTTGTAATAGCATAATTGAAACAGTGACTTAATTCCTCAACCACCAGCAACAGTTCCTCTAGTAAAGAATTTTGTCTCATTAGGGAAGAATTTCAAAATATTTATCTGGTACATAAAGTCATATGCTCAGGTCACATAAAATTATTTTAAATTGCATTAAGTGTTTCCTAGAAATGTATAACATGCTCAGTTTGGTTGTTTTCACACTTACTTCTTTCTCTTTTATCTTTTTATCATCTTCTGTCTTCTTTTTACTTTCTGGCATAAGATCATCAAGCCAGCTAAGCTCTTTTTTGGTGAAGCATAAATCCATGAGCTTGCGAATAAACACTAATGCTAGAACCTAATGAGAACCACAGACAAAATACTTAATATTAAACTATTCAAATGAACAAAAATGTACACACACTTCCAGTACACTCAGAGTCTGTAACTAAAGCCCTTATTTCTAGTACTAGATTTAATATTACCCCAAAGGTAAATCATTTCCACTTTCAATAGCTATTCACAACTGAATTGCTTGTTTTCAGGAAATGAGAAATCTTTGTGTTTCAAAAGTGAACAGCTTGTCCGACAGGGGATTTTTGCTTCTTTTCCACTCCCTTCTTTCTTAAAGGCAGCAAACATCTTCTGAAGAGACCCTGAATAATATGTGTAGTCCTGGACAAAAACCATTATTGTGGCTAAACAGAAAACTTACCATCATAGGGAAAACAACAGCAGCTGCAGAGGCTTTAATCACCCACAACAGAACTAGACAAGTGAGCTGAATAACTGTAAAGATATGGACCTTCCAGAGTGGCACGTAACGTAGATAGATCAGGTCAGGTTGATGTTTGGCAGGCATTCCAAACAGCTTTATACGGTCAAAAAACTGCATGGAAAATAAAATCATACTTCAGTTAATTATTTTTTGCCTCTCCAGAAGAAAATGAATTTTTAGGGGACTACAGAAATGTAAAATAATCCCAAATAAAATACTAATGCAAGACAGTGAACATTCAAGGGGGTGGAACTGGGGGCTGTTTTGCAGAGGTTGTCATCCCCTCCCTCTCATCAACAGTAAAAAATTCCAGAATATTTCAGAAAATTTATTTCTTAGCTACACTACTGAAAGAATAAATAAAAAAGAACTGACAAGTGAAGACACAATATTGTAAGAACAAATACTTGAACATCACACTCAGGAAATTATCCTACGTGCTGTTGAGACAATGTGGAATAACTTTATTATGGCTCACATGTGGGGTGTTAACAGTTTCCTTTTCATTCAGTGTTAAACAAAAGCAAACTGCTCATTAAAATCAGACTTTACCTGAATGCCTTTTAATGAAGATACTCCCATATAAAGAAAGACACCATACAGAACTGGCATTGGAATAAACTGGGGAGGGAAAAACATCCACAGTTAAAAGCTGAATCAACATGACATAAGAGAGCAGTCCATATCAGTGAAAGGCAAAGACCAAGTAATTTTTTACTTTATATTTAACTTAAGTGAAAACTGAGGGCCTTTATTTAAAAGAATACATATTTATCATTGAGCAGCAAAAAAAACCTAGAACTAACAAGGCTATCATTAGGATAAAGAAGTAGTTCTGCCTTGGCTGCCCATTCACTCCATTTTCTAGGTTGCACCCAAATTTTTATTCATGGTAAGTATACTGCTTTATGTTGCTATTTGATAGGAACTGTATCAAGACTGCTGTATTCTGCACAACTTCGTGAAGTTGCCAAATTAAGTTTTACTTTTGAACACCTGCATATCTGGAGCAGAAATTACAAAAACCTCACCATACCAACTGAGCCATGAACATCTGCTAAGTTCTGCTCCAGTAAGAAGACCATTTTAAAGCTTATTAAAGATAATACTTATAATAATTTAAATTCTAATATACAACAGACAGCTTATATAATTTTGTACAGTGTGATTTTATATATTTTATATAAATTAAAGCTTACTAAGATAACAAAGTTGTCCACTTATCTCAGTGGTACTTGCATCAAACCTCTGCTATGAAGCCTTCTTTGCTCCTGAATTCATTAAGCTTCCAAGTGAAGGACAGCCAAGATACAACGTGAAATCTTAATAAAAACTGGTGCTTATCAAGACCGAACAAAAACCTTAATTTAAACAGTGTGAACTAAAACTATGCCTTACGGATTCATTACTAGGGGTGTGTGTGTGTGGCTAGTGTGTTCACTGTAAGTTCTGTAATTTGATATAGTATCTTCTACTGCATTAAACCAGTATAAATCCACACATGGAACAAAAGCACAGCAACTGACAACTGCAAGGCTTTGTTCTCCTTATTTCTTTTGAACAATATCAGTCATTCACACTGAAAAAGAAAAACATTTCTTAAAGAACAAAGAGTATTAATTCCATTCTTATTTCCCTGGGTCCATAAAAAAACCCTACTTGTTTCTAAGAATAAAAAGTTAAAATATGGGGTTTAAAACACTTTGCTTCAGTAAACAGCACTTTTAATTTTTGCTTTTGAGCAACAACCAGTATTTCTGGTTTTGATTCTGATTATTCGCATTACACAGCTGAGCTCATTTTTAATGAGAGATTTTAAAATCTGAATATTTATTTTTAGTAACTGCTATGGTCTTACTCTTTTCAGACCTTTACATTCTTTAACAGACATAAAAATGGTCAACTATTTAAAATTTATAATATATAACTACTTATTAAACTATAGCTGTATGTGTACTGGATTATTCTTTCCCATTATCTAAATTTGAGAAGCCACATTTCTTATGAAATTACTAGAGATGTTTAAACAGACTTTTACAAAGTTCTTTAGAAATACCAGTAGTTATGCAATATCTGCATTTCAAGCAAGAAGAAGATAGTTCTTTCATTTCTCCTTTTAACTACTGGATTTGAAACAACAAAACAGAAGCTGAACAGATTTTTGTAAATCTGAACTGAGTAATTTTCTTCCAATAGAGTCTTTGAAAGATCACTAGGGATATAAATTAAGAGATAAATTGTAACCTGATACTACAACACAACCTGCAAAATCACCATTACACTGTGATGATGCATAAAATAATCTTGACAGTCTAAAAAGCAAATGAAGCTTAGTATGCTGAAGAACAAGAAGTGAAAAGTGTAATTTCTCCCTTTTAAAGCAATGTTTCTGTTCTTTCTGATACACTGTATTACTTCTGCTCAAGTAACTTAACTTCTTTCTCACACTCCTTTCCTCTCTCCATTTATCCACTCATAGAAAACCTGCAGTTTTTAGGTAACATGAACTCAAGAAACTAATAAAGAGCTGACAAGAAAATCAGGTAACACAGGAGAAGGTTGCTTTCTTCACTATTCACTACATTCCTAGCTTTCTCAGATTCATTTTCTTGTATCCTTCCATATTGTTTCTATTCAACTAACACCTATTGCTAAAAAAACAATTTGAGAATGAGTCCAGGCATATCTCACTTAACAGAACTTTCTCCCATTACGAAATGCTAAATCACAACATCAAAATCAAAAGCACCAGGAAAATATTTAGGGAAAAATTGTCTTTTACCTTTAACACAGAGGTCATGGACACTGACATCCCCATCAGCACAAAAATCATCAATGCTGTCACTCGCTGCTCCCGGATTCCCAAAAATTTTGGTTGTTCTCCTGGTGCTGAGCATTGAGATTCAACTTTCAGGCTGTTAACATGACTTATAGACAGGACAGTTGCAGCAACAAACCATGGTAAGCCCATGATAGAACATACTCCCAACATAATACCAACCATGAGCAGATCAAGATGATAACCACAGCCTTTCTGTAAAATTAAGCAAACAAATAATATTTGATATATATATAATTTATTATATATCTATAATAAATTTGATATTTCTATTTATATGGTATCACATTTCTAACTCAGCAGGTGAATAACCTACAGCTACACAAGTCAGATACTTTGAGAGTGTCCACAAAATTATATTTTTTCTTGATTAGTCAATTTATACATATATTTAGCAGCTGATGATCATTTCACAAATTTGCAGAATGAATCTCATTTAAAGTATATCTGACCTACACAACATTAGCTGTCTGTAAAAATGACTTTTACCTTCAGTTTATGCTCTTTCCTGTTCACAATAACAGCTGTTATTTGTTGATCCATGAAAATGAGAATGGTACAGAGCAAAGCAGGAAGAGCAGCAATCAAGAGTGTCCACCAAGGATTACTTCCAAGAGGATCTATGAACCATCCTCGGTCTTTTCGGGTGGGCTGAAAAAAACACCCAACCCATCAACAATGAGAATTAGATGACTAAAATAGAATGCAGATCATATCACTACAAACAGCTTCAATAAACAAGAGATCAGTCTCTTAAGTAGACATTTAGGTTGTTTTCCAATGGCTTTAACCGAAAGACTGAGTTGGCTGTTACAGGTGAACATGACATTTATATGGAAAAAAACAAAACAAATCCATTCAATTCCTTCATTTTGTACATTTGCACAAAGGAATGCTTCCATTTCAGTACAATACAAAACATAATTTCTTCTGTCAGATGCGGCATCCAAAACAGAAAAGAGAAACTACTTTATCAACCACATTGCAATCAAAAAAGAAAAATTTCTGTTTCCGGGCAACTCAATTGTTCTACTGTTCATAAAACTGCAAGTGTTTTAAAAGTTATGTTTTTCAAAAGGTTTTGTTTCTTACTTCAAACTTCTCTGGAACATTAAGCTTAGGAGAAGGTATTCCTACCAAATAGTCAATCACAACCATGATTACTATGGTCAGAAATACTCCGAAGTCACTGATGGTCGAACGCACCTATAAGGAAAAGACTTGTGTTAATTCTTGCTTTTTCACTATTATAATTTGCATGTGCAGAAAAATCATTTTCTCCCCTATAAAAGGTGAATTTTTATATAATAAAGGTTATTTATATTTTTTTTCTAAACTGAACATTTTCTATTTTTCTTGTTACTTTAAAACTTAAGCTGCCTACCAGCATAGTATGAAGTTGCAGAAGACAAGTATTCCATACGACTGTTCACTCATTTAAAAGTGGTCTACTGCCAGAGGAAAAATTATTTCAAACAACTCCAACATCTTTCTCTCCCCTCAATCCCATTAGGAGGCTTGGCCATCACAGCTAGTCCCTGGTACCTTAGGTCAGTAAGACTCGTACATTTCATGTTTTAATCAATAGGAGGCAGATAATTTGCAATACATTCATATTACCAAAGATAACTTCATTAAACAATAGGAAGACATTACAGGGATCAGCTGAGGTTTAGATCTAACCATTTCATTTTGCCTAGCAGAAGTTACATAAATCAGTCTAAGAAGAATCATCACATTAAGAGCTATTAGAAATGGTAAGCTCCTGAGGAACCACTCAAAAGCACATGCATATCAGTAGTTTGGGGAAAGCTATTAAATGTTTTGTAGGTCTAGGTGACGAAAACAGCAGCAATGTTGTCTCTACTAATGATACCTGGCAATATGGATTAATGTGGGGAGATGGACTGCTTAGGTCTTTCAAAGTTCAGAATATCTTCCAACTCTACAAAAATACAGAATAAGCACCAAATTTTCTGCAGATGATTTCTTTCCTCAAATGTCCTAAATTTTGTAATTATTAGCTGACTTTTAGGTTTTGATTTCCTTTCCTGTCTTAAAAGAAATCTCTCAAGATAGAATTCAATTCCATTAAATTATACCAAGGTATACATTACAAGGTAACAATAGTCTAGTCTCTAATCAGAATTACCTTGGTTGGGAAATAGCGTTTGGTCTTGAATTTCTTAAGAAAAGAGGAGAGGAAAAATGTTGCAAAAAACAATATGACAGACCAGAAGAGAACATCTGGAATATATGGTCCGTGATGGCCGCAAGCTGATCCAAGAAACACACCATGATGTTCTAAACATTCCTGCAAAGAGAAAAACTCTATATATGTCTATGTTTTATTCATTCACTATATTCAACCGAGCTTCCAACTTTTCTATATAAAACACATTTGAGAGTGTTCATAATTCCAAAAATTCTTTCCTTTATCACTACTTCACCCTGAAAAAGCCAGACATGTGTGCTGTCTACTCCAGAAAAGCCACAGTAGCCACCACTGATTATTTCAGGATGCCAAAATGCTGGGAGATGCTCAAGAAGAAACAACTTCTTTACGGTCACATTTCTTCTATTCTGTTTTTCAAAGCATTGAAAGATTGCCCAGGAAAAGCAGAATATCCAACACCAACTTTAAGCTAACAAATATAAAAAAGAATCTCCTCGGTTTCTCCCACCTCTTTAATTTTGTTTTGCTCAGTTAAGGAAAAAATATAGTTTTATAAAATAAGATTACCCAAATCATAAGAAAAAGCAAAGTAGGAAAGCATCTTAAATAATGAATTTCAATAAAAAAGAAAACAAAGTCAGATGATACCTATCCAAAAGACTTACTGAAATGCAAAGTAAAAAGTTAAACACATGGAGTACAAGGAAACAACAAGCCAGTAAGTCAAGTAATTGGAAGCAGCACTACACCAATCTGATTTATTAATTTATTTATTGAAAATTTATCTTATGACGGAAGTTCTCCCTATTAACAATCTACTTTGACTATAAGGTAACACCAATTCCTGGATCAGTTCTGTCTCTCAGGTAAGATTAAAGATGCTTTCAAGGTAAAGGCACATAGGTCAACAGGAATATAAAATAAATAATAAAGGAAATATAAAAACTAAGTTCAAAAGAAACTGCTATCCTCAGTGATTATGGTAAGCTAGGAGCCATTGGTAGCATATAAAAACCACTCCTGCTACAAGTCAAGTAAAGCACTGAGGTTTTACATGGAATTCCTGCTGTGCAGAAGAGGTGCTTTAGAGTGAACGTCTACAGTCTACACTCAGACACAAGGGGGGCCCATACACAAATATCCACTGCTGCTCTAGACGGCCAAAGTAGGCACACAACGTAACAAGCATAACGAAAACCACAGTAGACCCAAATCATTCAAGATGCAGGTGAGAATCAGATGCCAGGGTAAGCAAGTAGCTGCATACAGCTGCATTTATTCCACTGCACACTGCCCAAGAAACCACTTATCAGCAAAAGTGTTTCTCTCTAAAAGCCTTCCAGAACACCTGCAAATGGTAACTTTCCTCCTCTTCACCTACACAAAAGATTAGATACTGGTATAAAATATCCACTTCAGAAGTTAATGCTTTCAAGCCTGTTCTAAATAGGCTTGTTTTCAATTTCAAATAATTATTTTCCTCCAATCAATAATTAGGTAGGTTCCCTTGATTCTGTTGAAGTTTTGTACCAATGTCTAATAAACTGATGAAACGTTTGCTACCACACTTCAACTACAAATTCCATTATCACATCATATTAAAAATATTTCCTTCAGGAACTGGAAGAAAGCAAACTCCTGTTTATTCACCTCATCATGTTCACCTCCAGGAAGATGACTGTGGTGCCTAAGAGTATTAAGGTGGCTACCTCAAGCAGACATTTATATTAGCATTTACTTCCCTGGACTCACTCATCTAGTTCTCTACAATGACTGTGTAAAGCCTTATGGAAAAAATTAATAGAGTTCAAGAACACAGTTTTAAGGAAAACAGTCCAGGTCCAATGAAAAAAAGAAATCAGATGAAAAAGTGTTGCTAAAAAGTGGTAGCGTGCAGGTATTTATTTTTTATACATATGCACATACACACACACAGATACATACACACAGCTTTCAGATACTCACAGAAACTGTAAGGTTACTCCATGCTATATCTTCCCTAGACTTATTCATACTCCTCCACACACGCAATGTTTCATTGCTTGGCTTCTCAGGCTCAGAACACACACATCTGAAGGAAAGAAGAAAAGTTTACGTGCTTTTAAGCTGTATGTAACAAAATGCAGCAATTTGAAGTAAATTCAAAAATCCTGAAGAGTTTAAACCGGAGTTTATCCCAAAGTCCTATGGAAGAAGCAGAGTACAAGGGTTTTCCTTACATCACATGATCTAGGACTATTGAGAGGGTGGGGGAAATGAAGAATCAGGTCACCCTCAAGTAAGACACCATGTTTGATTATGTATTGAGCTAACTGAAGATATAAATGCTAACAGTGCTCAGCTTTAAAGCAACTGTATACAGACTTTTTAGCAATATTTTTGTAGAAGTAAAAATGCCCCTCCCTATTGCAGCATTTTGCAAACTTGCATTGCAGAATCCTTTCTGTCAGACAGGCAGGCTGACAGATGCACACATCAGATAAAAAAACCCAAACCACAATGGACTGAATATTGATGTAATGGGATGTTTTCATTTAAAGCTATTCAAGTACACAAACCGGTAAGCTTAACATGTAAACATTTATGTAGAAGAGGAGAAAGAGGTAATAAGCAAGAAGTAAGTCTCATTTTCTATGAAATTCACTAAAGACACTGAAAAAAAACTCCCAATGAACCACAGAAAGGAAAATCTGCATCCTAGTGGTGTGAAGTTAAAGAAGGAAAAAAATCATTACATGTGCGTGGGCAAAAAGAACCTAGATTTGCAAAGCACAATATTTGGGGAATCTAGAAAGTACTAAGTAAATAAATTTTCTTCTGTTAACTGAGTTCTAAGATGACAACAAAAGGAAATGGGAATGGAGTAGAAAGCAGTAACTCCTACAAAGTAGTTGCCAACATAGAATCATTAGAAAAGAAAGGAATTGCAACAATAAGCACCATGAGACAAATCATCATTAGATGTTGGTCAAGGCAGCAATATAAGCATGCTGAAGGAAGATTTGACAAATTTCTCAACAAAGGCAATGAAGATAAAGTATGCCACTAAGTAGATAAGCAGAAATCGAGAACGAGAAAGAAAAAAACCCACACCCAGTGAAAAATGTAAGAGTATTTGAGGTTTGTTTTGTGGCTCAATTAACAGAACAAGCTTGTTCTGCACCCTTTTCCTCACTGGGGGTTACAGGGTGGGGAGAAAATAAAAACGAAAGGAGGAGGAAAACAATTGTGAACAGCTGCATCTCCTACAGATTTGTGAGAGAAAAAAATGCAGGACAAACCCAAGCTGAATACTGTGGCATGTCCCAAAAAAACATAGAGCCAAACCAAATTAAAATTCCACCTTCCCGTCTCCACCCTCATGGCCTGCCTGTGGCAAAACACAGTCAGGTGGCAAGTCCCAGAAGACATACAGTACAGTTTCTACCACATCAGAGTATTTAATATGCCCGCACAGAAGGCCAGTGAGGACCCAGAGCCACTGAAACAGAAAGGGGAAAATAAGGAAGTGAGTGTCCTCCCACAGCCCACTCCTGGCAATGTGGCCTGGGCTTAGTTGCTCTTAAACAGGAAAGTGAGTGTAAACGTCAAGTGTGAAGGGAACACAAGAAGTAGCCTGACAGGGTGTTTGCCCTTTCCCCCTGAAAAGAAGTGCTCAAGAAGCACTGAATGATTGTAAAAGTGAGCAGAAATCTTGGAGGGGAAACACAGTAATCCAAACCTGGTTTAACACTGCTACAAGTCACCCTGTGTGCAAGATGATCACTGTCCTGGCCAGGCAGAGCAGCTGCCCAGCAGGACAGTGAGTATCCTGCTCTCCAACTAGGGAATGGCTGCCCAGTGCAACAAGCAGGGACCCTCACCCTGGGTGCATGGACATGACCTCGTTGGGGTCCCTCACCCACATTGTGACCACACAGGTACAACTAAAGCTGGAGGAAGATGCACATCTCCAACAGGAAGGGAGCGCTAGCGTATAAAACATTTCATTTGAACTATGAGAAATAAGCTTTCTCTGAGCAACAGTGAGCAGGATGTAAGCTGGTAACCCAACTCATCCTATTTCATAAATCTGTATTTCTTAGAAGTAGCAAGGCAGAAGTCCTGTTCTGACCTGTGCTAGAGCTGCATTAAAGCAGGCTTTGTCACAGCCCCTCATCTCTTCTAACCACCCATAGCTAACACAGAAAATTCAATTCCACAGCATCCTGAATAAATTTTTTTGAGGTTTCTCATGCCCATACTACCCCTAGCATTCCTCCTATCCTTCCTAGAGGTGGCACCCACTGCCATTTAGCAAACAATATGTCTCTCTATTATTTTCCTATTTATTTCACAAACTAATAGGAGCTTGGTACTTACGAATATGAAGTCAGTTTATTCAAATCATTGTGCATGTTGAAGGCATACACTTCTCCCAAATGAACAAGCTTTTCCAATGCCTCATAAATAAATATGATGCATATGAGTGCTGCAAAAGCTTCTTCAGTAAATCGAGTGATGTAGCACACGAGGCTGCTGGCATCTGTGGCTACAAGCACAATGCATAAAAATGCAGTCCACAGACCAATGCTACCTCGCAGAGAGAGGTAGGAAAGACCATAATCCCTGTGTGGAGAAAAAAATAAACAGCATTAACTGAGCCAAAACCTACCTGTACTACATTCTAGTTGAAAAGATACTGAGGCCAAGCTTTATAGGTATTCAGCAGTTTCTTCATGCTTGGTATTAGCTCTGAAAGACGCTGAAATTTTTTTTTGTCTCATCTCCCACCAAAGCAAGCAACACTGTAAAGTGTTTCTAGGATTGACAGTGCAACTACATAGCTCAGGAAGCATCATGGGGATGGATCTCTCCAGAATTACCTCGATGGTTTCTCCTAGAGGGCAGATTGATCTCTGCTTATCCCTGCAGAAGCAAAGCCAACAACTTCCCACAGTCAGAATAAAACTTTAGGTCCTTGCCACTTCTTATCACAGATTTTCTCATTCAGGTTTGCCAGTGCTTCAAAGCTCTACCAAATCATATCAATTTCTCAGTCTCTTGCCACTGTATTTACCTTCATGGACATACACATTTACTGCACATCTGCTTTCAACTACAGCTATTGTAACAGGCTAGAATGTTAAAAAGTGCATCATGCCAGTATAAATATCACTTACCTGCAAAATTTAAATAATATTTTTTCAAAAACTAGAACTGGTCCGGTGCTTCCCAAGATAGTAAGAGGTTGCCCAGCAAAGAGAGAATAGGCAATCCCAGTTAATGAGGCTCCAAAGAGAGACTCTATTGCACTCTGTTTAGGAGGAAAAAAACTGCTGTAACTTTGCTGCTTTTAAGGTTAGCATTTAGCAACATATCTTCATAAAAATGGCTTTAAGATGCATTAACTTAGAAATAAGACAAGATGTAAACATATTGCAATTAATATCCATGTTTGAGACAAGAATAACTTAACTCAGTTTTGCAATAACAATACCATGGACAAGATTTTGAGAACTTCACCCTTGAGAAACATAAAGACATCCAAAACCATGAGAACAAGTTACTAGCCCTGCTAGCTTTGGAGGAAAAGCATACCAACAATTATACAAATTGAAAAAAAAAACCAACAAACTAAAACAAACAAAAAAGAAAATAGTTACTCAACATGTTGTTTACAGAAAGAATTAATGGTCTCTGTAAAGAAAATAGATATTTATATTGCAACATACCTACAGTGTGCCATACCAAACCTGCATCAGTCAACCAAGCATTACAAAAGAAAAAGAAAAACAAACTGACAGGCAAAGGTGCAGGGGAAATTACTGAAGAATATTGGTTTATGTATACATGACACCAAAAATAGATGAGCAGTAAACCAATGTCCCGCCTGGTAATGCATTTCTTTTCAAGGAATTAAGGTATCTACTTCAGTTCTTGATTTACATGTTTCCCTAAAATATTTTCTGCCAAAAATACTCAGTTAAAATGCACCTCAAAAGAGAGGTCAGAATTTTAAATACTAAAATTGTATTAAATTTACTTGAAAATAGTTAATTACACCACCTGCCACTATGAGAAGTCATGGATTACAGATTCCTCTAATGGAATTACAGTGTTCCTGGTGGAACTTTTAAGCATTTGCTTTTTTGAAATTATGCAAGCCTAAGAAAACAGAATTATGCAAACTTGAGCTCCAATTCAGGAAAGCATCTGAAAATGGTTAAAATGATTTGCTGAACTGGGGCTATTTAAAATGAAAATGAGTCCTTTGTTCATAACATTAGGAAACAAAATTATAATTCTAGTCTCTCGCTCTATGACCTTTGAATTAGTGTTTTTGGTTAGTCAATGCATTAACCTTGGGGCTCTCAGTCAGGGTGGCAGGGACAGGAGCACTGTGGAGGTGATGGCCTCTGAGAATGCGAGGGAAGGTTTCAAAGACAAACTGTGTACCTTACAATGTCAGTTACTGGGCTTGAACATGTGTGTGCAGCACCTAAATGTTTTATTCAATGATGCACACCAAGTATCTGAAGGCAGGAACAAACCCACAAACAATTCCAGATAGCTAAAAGAAAGAAGGTGTTTGAGAATCAAGCTTTGAAAGGAGGGCACTTTCATTATTATACATGTTGTACATACAAAATTTACACGGTTGTTTTAGTAATTATTCCTACATTTACAGTGGCAAAACCAGCACGCAGAAAAGACCTAAGAGATTCCTGTATTTTCTATAGCTTGAAGTTTTACATCAGTAAACAAATATCTGAGTTAACAGCAATAACTGAAAGAGATAAAATAGTTAACTAAATCTTAATTTAGTACAAGCTTAAAAATTCCATTAAGTATCAAGAAGAATTTTGTAACATTATAAGCTTCAACAAAATCTTAGCATTTGTAAAGGACATGTCTGAATACATCCTTTCCTCCCACTAAAGGACAGAGCCTTGTTTCTTTGTGATAGATTTAAAAACAGAAAATACACTTCAAACTAGTTTATTCATAAACCAATTGACACTAAGTTACTAACACTGCTGATGGTAAGTAATTTTCCCCTGCTTCAAAAATTGAAGTGCAATGATATTCTGATGAAAAAGAATATTATAAGGCTTGTATTATCTACTGCCCAACATAACACTACCAGAATTTCATATGTGTATCGTTAACATTTGAGTCATTCACAATGAAGAGTATTTTCTGCTGATAAACCTCAGACACTATTTTATTGTGAGCAGTGTATGCATTAGTGCAAGCATTAACATATCCTGTTAGTTTTGTAAATGGACTGCTGGCCACACACTGCAGGTATTATCATCCTCGTAGGCTTACTACTCAAGGCCAGCACATGTTCTTGGCTATCCACCTTGAGCCTCTGACTTTGCCTAAAGTAGGCCTAGTGGGATGGTGCACCTTTACTGCTATTCATTACTCTTAAGCGGCCAAAAAGAAGGCAATGCAAACCTTTTCTCAATTCATGAAGCCATTCACCCAGTAAGGCAGAATAAACATTTTTTACCTCCCCTGTGCATCGTCCTGTTCACATAGGTTCCCCACATTTTCCATAGCAATTACCTTTTGGGGAAGATCTGCTTTGGGGCAGGCTAATCAAGTGCTGTGGGTAAACTCTTCAAATACAAGTATAAGTAAATGAGACAAATGCACACAGTGACTTGCCTCTGAAGGTCTAAAAGCCTGGCCACTACCATTCTTTGTACTCACTATTCTGCCTTGTGTAGCTTCTCCCAGGAGCCCTCCAAAAGTGATTACAGGAGACATACAGGCACAGTATAGGAAAAGAATCGAGGCCAGGCACTGCAGGCTTAATGCATCCTTGAAGTCACTCAAGAAAAAAGGTGCTTTCCTTTTGATGTCAAGTATCAAACCACCAAAAAGCCTAAATAGGTGAGATGAAACTCGTCAAACTGTACACTAAAGGATTCTAGCTAGTTCAAAACTATGGGCTACACATGACTGCCAGTGCCTATTGCTGGCACAAATTAGCTATTTCATAATCCAGATTAAAGCACAACAATCAAAAATGTAAATTAGAATCTCATCTATTCCAATTCAGCAGTATTCCAAATATAATCAAGCAGGTAACCCACATTTTTAAAAGCTAAGGGGTTTTTTTAATATATGGGCTAGATACTGAAAAAATAACTTTGCAAACAATTTTACTTAAACAATGCTTTAAGTCAAATCTGTCTTATGAATTCAAAACAATGGAACAGAGAAGTTTGCAAAACCTCATCCAAGATCACTGCATTGAGACATTTCATTATAACTACTCCAACATACAGTTGTAGTTTTTTGTTTGAATTCTCTACATACATATTATTACATCAATAAATTAATTTAAGTCTATCATTTTTCACCATGTTCTTATCTGGAGTACACAGATATTCTATAAATGTAAGTATAAAACCAAATATATCTAAGTTCAACTGGGAAAGTTATTACCAAGATTTTAAAAGGCAATTTAAAAAAATCTTAAATATTTCAAAATACTAGATATTAATTTGCATTTAGAGAATTTTGGTTTATTTTTAATTATTAAAAACACCCCAAACACTTCTAAGAACAAGAAAAGCCTTATCTACAGATAATTCTGTGAGCAGAAATGAACCTTTCAGCTCCACATACTGTCTACAAAACCAGTAAAAAGTAATTGTAACAAAGGTACAATGGTAAAAATTTACACAAATATTGTAAAAGTCTTTCTTGCAAATGCATGAAAAAGATGCATTTCATTCAGAAGTTTATTATTCTGGGGATAACAACACAGTACATATATTCCAAAATTTTTCAGCTGATTTAATCTCTACTCTCATTTCAGATATTAGAGTTTATTCATAACCAGGTACTACCAATGTTGGAGACTTCTACAGCAAATATTTTAGAATTAACAGAGAACAACAATAACTGAAAGAAATTCCTTCAATTTTATTTTATCTGTATAAGAACCCTGACCGAAACCCAAAGCTAACCAATACCCAACTACTTTTTGCCACTCATTACTTTTTACTGTTCCATTTCATATACGCTTAATAAAACAGATTTGCATTAATGGGATTTTTTCAGTATCTAGCCCAACACTGAAAATTGCATATTCCTGCTGCAATTATGATAATTGCATGCTCCTCAAGATTAAAATTTAAAACCCAACTCTTAAAAGTCAGTTAGTTAAATTAGGCAGCATCTTATGTGAAATCCTTCGCAAACGTGTTGAGAAACATTGCCAGAGACTTGAAAATACTTTAAGCAGATTGGCACTTACAGGCAAGAATCCAACACTTGAAAAGGACAAAGGATGCGCTCTGACACTTGTATTGTGATTTTTTAATGTTTAAATGTCAATCATTAGGATGAAGATTTATCATTTTTATTTCTTTATGGAAGCTAACATTTAGGGAAGTGAACACACCTTCCAGTTCTCTGAAGTTCCGGTCCAGCATGATGGCCCTCTTCTTTAAGAGCCTCTCCTGTAGGAGTAGATCCATTTGGAAATTTAGGTGCCTTCCTTTTCTCCTACAGAAGAGACGGAGGCGGGGGGGGAAGGAAAAAAAACCTTTGAGACTGCCTTTACACAAAAAAGTGTAATTAAAAGAGAGTGTGCAGAAATTCTATGCCTTCCACACCCTTTTTCATAATCCCAGCTCATCAGCAGTCCTCCATTTTCCAAACTAATCTTTTGTTGAATACAGATGAGTAGAACTGTACAACACCAACGGGAAGACCTTATTAGTACCTTGCACAACAATATTAATCTTCCCTGTATCTACAAGAAATACATTCCTGAAACACAATGAAACAAAGCCCACATTTTCAACACACAGTCGAGACTCAGCCAGGAGATAGACATTTTAGAGACTTTTTTCTTCAACCATTTCTAGAGCAGAAACATTTAACATGTATCAGAAACTGACCTCTTTTTATGATACACACAGTATTTAGTTGAAATATAAATGAGAAGTAATTCCCCTGCTGAGCAAGCTGCTTACCAGCTCCTCATAAATTTTTCAGCTAAGCTTGCATTCCAAAGAACCCTGAGCCCTTGCTAATTTTGGAAACAAGTTACATGGTAACCTCTGGCTATTCATGAATAACCTGCACTGCTGTTACCCCATTCTATTCCACGCACTGCCAAACCACCACTGGACTCAACATCAATCAAATGTCAACCTTCTGAACCAAAAGCACTGGTCTTGCCCCTGCTTTTGATCCTGGAGGCCCAAATTCCTGTAAGTGGTAAAGAGGGAGGAGGGGAAGAAAGTCTCTCTAAGGACCCACTTTCTGTAGCTCTCAATCTAAGCCTGCATCATCACAACTGAGCAATATGATCAATTTTTATCTACTTCATAAACATTCTGTGAACAGAATGCACACAAAGAACATTAAACATTGCAATCAATGCTGCATGCAAACAGAAGTTCTTATAATAACTAAAATATTCTTGCTGATCATTGCTAGACTAGTAGTAAAATTTGGTAACATGAACTCAAGTACAATTTCTCACCAATTCTTCCAGTTCTCACATGAACTCATTTCAGTATTTCAAAAGGAAATATTGTAAACAAAACTAACTTTACATAGCAGAAAACTGATTATCTTAGCATAGCACAGAACTGATTAATGCCTTTTTCCCCCTTCTTAATTTCTTTTTTTCCTTTTTTAAAAATTTTTTTTTCTAACTTAAACAGACAATCCACTTTTTCTTGCAAAATGGATGTGGGGACTTTCCTGATGCTTTATAGCCATCTGGATAGGAGCTGACAGTGTGGCCAGGTGGTCAGAAAGGCCAATGAGATCCTGGCGTGTGTCAAGAAGAGTGTGGCCAGCAGGACGAGGGCAGTGATTGTCCCTCCGTATTCGGCAGCCCAAACCCTAAGTTCAGTTCAGGCCCCCTCACTACAAGACAGACTAGACTTTTTTTTTTCCTTTTACCTGGGAAGGAACACTTTTTGGTGGCTCAATTCGTATAGATGGATCCCACTCTCCTGGAGGCAGGACTGTCACTTGGTCTAAAAACTCATCAATTCCTGACAACAAATCATTTCGGTCCTTTGCTTTATAGGCAACATCATGGAAAACCTACAAGAAGAAATACTCAACATTCATTTTTATTATATTTTTCTGAAAGAGGAACCGATGATCATTATATAATGATTACACTTGATTATTTTTTAAAAGGCATGGAAAATATTCTGTAGGTCCTCAAAAGTTTGGCTTTTACTTTATTTACATACTTTTAAATTAAAAACTACTAAAATGCACATTCCTATGGACCATGGAAATTTTACCTTCCATGGAAAACATGGAAATTTTACCTTCAAACTCAAAACAAATGTTGAGCTCACTTCTAAAATTAAATGAAAAGATAATCTTCAGCATTCAGGACATCAAGTTCATGTACTATTGCCTGAATAATTCTGCCCTACAGCCACTGTACCACTATGCTGCACTAAATCATGACAAAAAAGACTTCAAATAAGCTTCAAACCAAACCACAAGTTTTTATTAAGAACAAGAATGCATTTTTATACATCTGCCTTAATTAGGTTTAGAAGACTACTTGGAAAGCACATGAGAGCAATCCTACTAAAAAAAGTATACTGTTCTACAGGCTACTACAACATTAACTCCAAGATACATTTTATACACACAGAGAGAAAAAAAATTGCTATTTTGATATAAAAAACTGCTTGCAGAAGATGATTGTAAAATGTTCTGTACATTTGAAACCTGAACTGTTTTTCTGCAAATACCATTGAATCTGATACTTAAATCTTCTAACCTTAAAATAGATCTCTGAAATCTACTCAGGTCTTTCTAGATCATCAAATCTAGATGCTTTTTTTTTATTATGTCAGTGGTCTAGAGTATTCCTAAAAACCAGATCAGCCTATCTAAAAAAGATCAGAAGCTGCAACTAAAGTTTTTTAATATTCAGTTCTCATACTGAACAAATACTGTATTCAGAGAAACGTTACCAATTGCAAAATGACAAATTTCTAGTTTATGTTACCAAACTTCAAATTGTTCTGGAGTAAAAAAAAGTACTTGCATTTCTGCTAGATAACCTTAGAAATTATCAGCAAATCAGTAGGTGGCGCTCAATGTGAAGTCAAAATTAAAACATCCTAATTTTGCTCAGTAGGATAGCAACACTCTTAAAAAGTCTTAGTTCCCTCCTGTGGTCTTTAAAACCAATAGGGTTCTAAGCATATGACTTCAAAAGGCTATTAAAATTCTAATTTTATTTATTTAATCTTGCTTAGATTAAAAACGAAAAATCTATGATGTCACAATTGCATGCATTTTTGAAACTTTGTGTCCTGAGCACTTGCACAGCTGCTTCTGTCCCTTTTGACATACAAACTCATACCAAATACAGTTCTATTTAATAGTACTGTTAACCAATTTAAAAATGAAATCTATACAAAGACACTTTGTTTTAGAAATACATTTACGATTTCTTCAAGACAGACAAGGAGGAAAGTTGATTTGCCTACCTAAGTTGTCTACTTCATTAACACAAAAAATTTTAAGTTTTTCATTTAATCAATTTGTGGTTTTTTTCTTCAACATACTACTCCAAATTATTTACTGAAGTCAGTTGGTAAATACATCACTCTGGACTTTAACTACAAGTGTTTAAAATAGATCACTCACATCATCTGTCATAAGTGTTGCTATTGACCGTCCAATTTCATGGTACTGTGGAGCTTTTCCTGCTGGTCCCAGCAACAGAAACAAAAACCTGTGGAGAAAGTAATACAGATGGCTGAGTATGGCTGACTCATCTGCATATACTCAGAGGAGTATTTCAAATTAATGTTTAAAGAAAATTTAGTGGTGAAGTAAAAATACCATTTTTACCACTTCAGATCTTAAAAGATTGCTGCAACACTGTGGAAAGATTCATCCTAAAGTCATTACTGGAAGAAACTCAAATCCTGAGCCAAAATAACTCAGATACCTTCTTAATTAAGCCTAATTTTTCAACTTCTTATAATGTCTCAAACATTGTAGAAGTGCACAGACTAGAGCTCAATGAATATTTCCTCTGGATTCTAGGCCTTTCTGACATTCCCAGAAGCAAAGGCCCCTTAAGTGGCAGCCTAGGAGCTCTATGACCTGTCCTAGGCTACCTGATGACCAGCTTTTAATGGAAGTTAAACCCCCTCACCTACTGTACTTCTTGCAATACACTGGGCATATTCATATAGTCATATCCTGGTTCTTGTGTCAATGGAAAGGAAGGGAACTTGGATATCTGAACACCTGAAAAACTAAGTGACATTCTGGGAAGCTGATCCAGTCTGGGGGTTGGGTCACAGCATATATTAGATTCTTGCGCAGTAACAGCACCTAACACAAAACTCACAAAACCTTGACCAGGAATAGCATTTCATAAATTCAAAAGGATACAAATCAAAGAGTGAATATCAGTAATTTGTTTCACAACCTTCTTCCTATATTTCAAGCAAATTACGTTCCCAAGCACAACAGACCTGAAAAAAGTAGCTCCTTCCTTCAATTCATAGTGCAAAAAGCTCACTTCTGTCTCCTTTGCAAGTTTACTTTCCTAACTGAAACTGAGAGTGTCTATTCAAAATCCAAGTAAGCTATTCCAGATCTGCAAGTCTACACCATTCTGAAAAACTTGGGACAGAATAATTTTAGCTACAGTAATACAGTAGTCTTTATGCAGAAATTTTGGAATTTCTCAAAAAACATTATGAGAACTCCTGTCAACTACTCTCTGAAAATTCTCACATATATCTATTTTTGCCCTTCCAAAGTGTGCATAAGCTGAAAATCATGAACATAAACAAACACTTTGATCATTTTAAAACATTAAAAACACACCAAAAAACATAAATGTACAAATGTATGCCAAACACCACGGAACAGCCCAATACATCAATGTGCACAGAAAATGAAGTGTCATCCATGATGATTGATGAAATGATCTTCTACCTTCATCATGAGACCTGTATTTTGATATTTTAAACAGCTATAGTGAACATACCCACAGTATACAGGTGAGATGCTTGGGTTTGGGGGCTCAGGGGTGACTGCACCAGGGTGGATAGCATATTGCAGACTGAAAACTGCTTCCTTGTATTAGCTGCAGATTGACTACTTCAGTGTCAATCACGTAATTTTAATACAATAAAAAATTGGTTTTCCACCACATAAGTTATTCATATGCAAAGCATTTGTATAGAAAGGGTAGATATTCAGATTAGACAGACCTTCAGACTCAGTGTGCTCTTCCCCACTGACAAGGTGTGTGTCACACTGAAGTGAACTATAACTATCTTCACACCCATCTTTAAAATGTTAACACAAACTTGAAGTCTCATTGCTTTCACTCCACATCAGCTACCAGTTTCAACACTTGCATTTGTTTAAGACATCATTTTTATGGGTATACAGAAGTATATATGTATGTGTGAGTGTATACAGATATATATATATATTATGCATCCAGAGAATTTTGTAGACAGATCTCATTCCTTCAAATTTTGCAGCAAATGAGGGACATAATGTTAAACAAAACTCTACATTTTTTTAGCTTAATACAGTATATATGAAAATTTACAGCTATTTGAGATCTTAAATATTATTATCTTATTGCAAAAGTAAACCCAGACTTTCCAGGCATTTATTTACCGTGTAGGAACCGGAACCTCTGTGAGACCCGTGAGAAGCACAGCAGGGGAGAGCCTCACAAAAGCAATAATAGGTCTTTCTAAAAAATCTACTTCTCCCACTAACACATTTGATGCTTCTGCTCCTGAAGGAATTTTCCTCATGAAGTTCATATCAACCTATTCATACAAAGATGAAACAAGTGTTTATTCCCTTACATTTCTTAGGAGAAATTCCATAACATAATTATGTTTATCAGAATTTACTAGACATTTATGCTACAAAGAAAAATTAAAAAGTAAATTAAATATCCCACAATACAGAAAAGACAAACACATTTAGAAAATGTCAAAATGGCCAAATAATAATATTTTCTGTAAGTTAGAATTACTAACACCTAGAATATTCTAGAAGACTCCAAACTGCATGATCACCTTTCTAATATTATTGTGACAAACATTCCATGATAGGACATAAATTAACAAAATCTATGCACAACAAAGTAAGGAGAGTTCATGTAATTACACATGGTTTCTAGAATGGAGAAAGTTATTTCAGAGCCGTGCATTTCAAGTATGTAATAATTTTGAAAATTTGTATATTTATCTCTTCACTCATAAGGAATATGATGGCTGAAAGTCTTTACCCTTATTTCTGTACATAATTACAGAAGTGCATTAGAAAATGGTAGAGCACATGAACTCTGTGTTCACACACACACGCACACGCACCAGTGACACTGCTAGCTAGAGAACTTACAGATGGCCTCGTGAGTCCCACACCAAGTGTGCCACAACGACAGTGCCAGGAGGCTGACTCCTGTCCAACAGGAGACAAGGCAGGTGTACACAAGGACAGGCCAAGCAAAAATATAAATACTGTGACAGACGAGCAGGAACATATGGCACCTGCCACAATTAGATCAGAACTACGGTGAAAGTTAGCTTTCTGTAAACAAAACTATTTAACCTGGCAAAACGGTTTCCTTACAGTGCTTTAGAGCATAAATGACACTTCTGACTGAACTTTATAGTAACAGCCACAATGTAACTTGTCCTGGAAATTTAGATTATTAAAGAAATATAAGAGATTTCCAGTAGATTTTTACAAGGTTTCTTTCAGAAAGTGGTATTATATGTTTTCAATGATTAAGATGTACAACAGCTTTTGTAGAGGAAACTCATTATATGTATAAAGCAAATCCTTAAAAGCCCTCTTCACCAAAAAAAAAAAAAGGAACCAAAAAAAAGTTCTAGAAAAAGAAGTTACAACATAGTGTACGAAACTGCTTTCATAAGAGCCTTCATAGCAGATGTGAAAATATTTCCATCTGCATGAGAAAGTACAGCGGCTGTACTCTTATGTTACCAAAATACTGAGAAGATCATCAAACAGTTTCCAAGAATTTCAAAACATGTGACATATTTAGCCTGGATCATATTGTGACACAAGTTATCTTTCAGCACCTTTTTCATGTGTACACTGGTACCAGTCTTAGTTGTAACTACGGAGGAAGTTACAACCAGCGCAGTTTTTGTTACATAGTTAACTGATGCTAAACACTAGGGTATTTAATGTTACTTACCTTACTAAAATCAACAGTGCTGTTTTCTCTGCTTCCTCCTGTCCCAGTAGCTTTAACATCTCCACTTTTCCCCGTGTCTAAATTTCCAGGTGCTGACTGTGGAGATGCTAATAGCCCTAAATTAAAACAAAGGAGGTAATTTCAAAATGGTGCAGGAAATGAACTGAGTGTGCAACACTACCAAAACTCAATGTGGCAGCTTGCTTAATGCAAAAGTGCGCGTTATTCAGTAAGTGCCCTACATTAGTATCATAAATGCAACATTAACAAGTCACTGTGTTGTCAAAAAATGACATAATTAAAAAAATTAAGTATTGCCCCAAATGATGGCCATTTGCAGAACAGTCACCAGAAAAATCAGCTACTTTAATTGCATAAAAAAATAACTGCTGGCACTTTAATCCTAACAGATTCAGTAGTTAGTATACAGCACCTTCACCACACTAAGGCCTTGGACACCAAATGCAAACACCTCTAGTCTGTTGCATAGCAGTTACTGCAATTGTAAAAAGTGTCAGCAAGCCTCAGGCTACAACTACAAGGAGTGTTGTCAACTAAGTTAACTAAGCTGTAAAAGTCAGTAGTGTACTACATGAAGGATAGCTTACAACCCATGCTTTCAATCAACAGACCAAAGCTTCCACTATTCATCCAGCCACATGTTAATATATAGAATATAGGCCTGAGCTGAAGAGGCACACACAACACAGTTTTTCACAACATACTTTCCCTCTAACACTTGCACCAAAACAAAACTGTGTTATGTATCTTGCTACACTGCCAGCATCACAGAATTGCAGGTTCAGTAAAGGGTGCAAAAGGCAAGTAAGCCAAGCATTTATACACACAATTCCACGTTGCATCATGGTTGTCTTCATCCAATTAACATTTAAAAGCTGGTCTAGGCATGCATAACCAAGCCCATATGCCACCTTTTGAATAACAGAGCTTTTATTTGTTCAGTTTAACGTGCACTAGCAGTGCATTTGGCCTTCTTGCTTGTCTACACTAGACCTTTCAGCTGTGGTGACAGAACAAGCTTTCACACGCCTTCAAAACCATATCTAGATAAAGACTGTATTACATGGAGAAAGTTTGTATTTAGGTCAAGCATCTCTAATCAAGATATAAAGAAGTCCTCTCTGGCTATCTTCGGGCTACTGCTCTATCATAACTACTGCCATATAACTCTTGCATACCCCCATGTCTATAATTTCTCAATTTTGACAATTTTTAATATATCAAATGAGGACTGAACTCACTTTATTTCTTCACCGTATTTGTTTAAAAAAAAACTCTTTCAAAAAGTCAGCATATCAACAAAAATATGCAGGCCCAAGCCTTTACCACTAATTTAAATCTTTTCAATTCATAAGGGATGGTAAGTGGTGGGGGTAGTTTTTCCTGAAGCAAAAATCAAATCCATTTAATAGGCTGTCACTTCCTTCGTAAATCCTAACATGCACAAGTAATGAGCTAACACAACAACAACAAAAAAAACCCAATAACAAAAAACATGTTCCTCTCTTCTGCTCCAGGATTTATGTGTTATTCACAAGACTCATACCATCAACCACCTACAAAATCATCTCATCGAAGTATTTAACTGCTTAGGAGTTGATGTTCGTAGAACTAGAAAGAAATCTTAAATAGTTTTATTTAAGATAATACATACTTAAATAGTTCTGCAGCATAATACAAACTTAAATTGTATTATGCTGCAGAAGAGCAGCATAATACAAAAGTTTAGATGTATAAATTTCTTCCCTTTTTCTCCTTCTCTGTAGCAATACAGATAACTTAAAATGTTTTTAACTGACGGAAGATGAGCCAAAATGCATCATTTTGCACTTTCTGGGAAAGTACTGTGAGCAAGAGCAAGCAGAGACCAGAACAAAAAGTGAAGAGACAATCAAGGAGGACAGAGAATAAGAGTTCTACATATTAGCAGAAATATTTATTATTTCAGTACTAAAGTGATAATGATCTTCTAAAAGGTTTGCCTTCAAAATTTCTCCAATCAGTCACAGCTAAGGCTCACAAGTTTTGGCACTGACATAGGAACATTTGTCTGATCCTAAACCATGTGTGAATAGTTTTCCTTTCTGTTGGCCTTGCGGTTGGACAGACTGCTGCTCTCACAAGACAATAATGCTCACAGGCTTTCAGACCTGAGCAAGCATTTCCATAGGATACTGCACTTCATTCCACATATTCATCAATCTGACATTTACAGAGAAACTCTGAACAAAAAAAAAATATCTTCTTTAGTACTGAAATACTTCTATTCCAATATCATGTTAATAGAAGAACTTATTTCCCTCCCTTCTCCAGTCCAGTAGATGCAAACTCTAGGACAACTGAAGAGTACTACTCTTCAGATTGTAAGACAGAGAAACTCATTGATACCAAACTACTGAGGGGATCATTAAAAACACAGCACTCTTCCTGATGATAGGCAGATGGACCAATTGTCTCCACTGAAAGAGTACAGTGGAGAGAGTCTTGAGTAATTTGGAATAAAACCTCACAAACTCAAGGTACTTATAACTACACCTTCACTAAAGATCATGTGCTTTTTCTAGACAACTACACTTAATACTGTGATCACAAAAATCTAATTAACATTATCCATTAAAAAAAAAGCAAGAAGAATACATACATTTGTCTTACATCTCTTTCATATAAAAAGATGATTAATATATGATCTCAACACCTAAGCATGACTATTCCAAAATAATTGTTTTTAGAAAACCAAAAATTATGTAATACAAACCTTCTAAATATGAAGTTCACCAGATTTGTATTTAAGGAAATAAAAATCAATTATTAAAACTAAATTCCAATGCAGCTCTAATGCAAAAAAAAAAAAAAAATTCAAATTACTACTAGAGAGCAAAAATGAAAACTTTTCTGAATTACTGTAAGAGGAAAGATGTTGTAAATGTTATTTTGCTCAGTTTTAAAGTACATTTATCAGTGGACCAAAAGACCTCTTAAAACAGACTTCTCTGTTGTTGTTCACAGACATTATGAAACCTGGTAAATTAAATTAACAGTGTTAATTTTTAGCTGTGACACAGCACACTTCCCAGCCCTTCCTATGGAATTCATTATTCAACAGTTCAAAGATGGGAAAACAAACACTGCTCTTCAACTGATGACAAAATTAAAAAACATTATTAAGAGAAGCCTTTGTCTGGTTGACTTATTATGAACTGATGACTGGCTGATAAGTGGTAGAACAAAGGTGCCTCCTTTTACAGTAACTCACATAAGGTTCAGTAACTTTCCAGCAATTTATGAAAACTAAAAAATAAAAGTCTGAATAACACAAGGCAAATGACAGAGGAATGTAAACAGAAAAAAAGCCACCTACTAGAAAATTAACACAGTTCCTCATCCTCAGAGGAGGCAAACCAAACTCAATCATACATATGTGTAAAATATATTCAGACTCTAAAATCCTGAATTGCTAGAGAGGTGATACAGACCATAACCTATAGTGGAATGGACCAGGAAGATTTTTTTTCCTTAATTAATACCAGGAAGTTGACTTCCTTGCCCAGGTTTTCTTTTGACTCTTGTCTTCCAAGACAGAGATTGGTTCAGTTGCAGCCCTGAAGTCATAGTCTGAGAATGTCTTCAAAAGCAACTCTAAGGAAAATATGTGTCCTTCTGTGGTCAGATGATTCCTTGAACTTAAAGAGGGGTAAACCCCAGAAAACAAAAAATATCTTCGTTGTTGCTGTTTATCATTCTCTGTAAAGACTTATGGATTAACTGGGAAATCATCCCCTTCAGATATTTTTCTTTATGAGAAACAGCCACATGAGAAACAAAAGTGATTTAAACATGACTTGGAGATTCTAGTAGAAAGCCTGATCTAGTGATAACAATAATCGCATCATGTACTTGAGCTTCATGTATTTGCCTTCTCCTGGATTCTAAAGATCTTGTGTCTGGCACACTGTCATTCCTGTCAGAAAAACGAGAACTGGAAAAACAATTACAGCTATTATTTTACTTCTGATTTCTAAGCACATTTGGAAGATGACCTGTGACAGAATTATCGTCATGTGAATTCCCTTGATTTCCCATAAGGAAGTCAGAAAAAGAGGTTTGTGTTTCCTTTTCTGAATTTTAGTAATGATGAGGCCTCTATACTTCAATTGAAGATAAGAAATTATGACATAGTTTCTTTCCTTTTCAGTGACTTGGCTGCCAATGTGACAAGGCAGATAACCACAGCCTCCTCTCTGTCAGCATATTTTCACTGCTATATGTAAGAGTGTGCCCTTATTTATCAAACAAGTGAGGAAGCAAAGCCTCAACTGATGGAAGAAGTGAGGCAGGATCACTGCCCCACTCCCAACACACAGACAGGCCTAAAGCAGTCAAACCTACAAGCTAGATTTTGGCAAGACAGATTTCTGGGAAGGGGAGGAAGAACCTGAAGACCAAAAAGAAAGATGATCCCCCCTGAAAAACACAATGTGCCAAGAAGAATTGTGAAGTTTCTAAACAGGTGATAATTTTGCAAAAGTAAAGCAAGTATAACAGTATGTATGCAAAATGCACAAGTTATGAAACTTTTATTAAAAACATTTCAATAAAGGATGGAAAGTTCTAACAGTTTCTTTCAACCTATCTATACACCTACATACCTTTTTATATATAAAGAAGGATAGCTTTGAAGGTAATAAAATAATAAATTGCTAAGTTCTGGCCAACAATTACAAGCTTCTAACTAATGTCTCCAATTTTGCACACCAAACACAACAAAACACTAATGGAGTGTCTGATGCTAAAGCAATGCACTAATGGAGAACTATCTGGAAACAGGCGCAGGTAAAGTGAACCTGACAATTTCATCAGTTAACTACTGCTGGTTTTAACAGTCACGGTTTTAAAAAGCACAAAAGCAAAAATAAAACTGCCTGAAGGCTTCATGGCACAACTAAACTATGAATTCCACTGATAATTGTACCCTTCCTATTTTTTTTTTTTTGTATTCACCTCTAATACTTTACAACGGTTTCAGCTGTACCTATCTCTGGATAGCAAGCACTGGTTTAAAACATTACCACAACCACTGACAAAACCAAAGCAAAACCTGTTATGGACTGTAGGTGAGTGAAAGGAAAAGGCCACCATTTTTGACATTTTGCTTATATGTTAGATTTTAAAACCATATTCCTTTTTATTACACAAATGAATGTTAATTATGGAATTTTTTTGCTTGCTTTAGTTAAAAGCTAAAAAGTTAAAAATGCCAAACAAGAAGACAGTCGCAACTGAGAAGAAATAAACATGCAGGCAGAGATAATAGTTATCGTATTTCTTTGTGCCAAAAACCATTGCAATGCAAGTGATCCAGATGCAGAGAGCATCACACATGGACATCTTAAATTTCAATAGTTGCCTGGTGTTTTGCCAATATTTTCCTCTTTCTTCTTTTCCTGGCCTTCCTGCACTTCTAAGTCCTCCTCAGGTGGGTGGATTACTACTGAAGGAATATCATCACTGGCAGGTGATACCAGCAATCCCTTGCTCTGATGTGGGCTTGGCTGGGCACTTGTGGTTGGCGGGAGCCTGCAGGTAGGGCTGGAGGGTGGTGTGTTTTGAGGGGTGGTTACAGGGGTTGTACACCTCGAGGCTGCCGGGGTCCCAGCTCTTGAAGAAGGAAGAAGGTTACTGAGAAGAACCGACAAACGGCTGTCTCCTCTCAGGGAAAGATTTGAGGCAGAGAGACCTGTTCGCAAAGACTGGCGGGAGGCTGAAAGGCCTTCCCCTGAGATAAAACAAACGCAACACCGTGAGGCTTACAAAAGGGTATATTATATTAAATTAAAACAAAACAAACCCACACAGATACAAATATGCATTAACAATTCACATAGTAAACTGCAAGCTTTATGGGCCAAAAGGGCATACTCATGCAAGTAGGATAAGAGATAGGAGCAAATCTGTTATCAGACATTAGGAAAGTCAGAAATCACTGAGGAGCACTGATTAGAATGCTGAAGATCTGAGGGAGAAGATATTAAGTCAGAGTAAGATTTGTTAACAAAAAAAAAATTATCTCTTGAAACTGACTCTTCAATTTTTCTAGAATTCCTTATCCCAAGTTGCACAGCAGCTACTGTTAATCCATCCAAAAAATAAACTACAAAATCATTAGCAATCAAAACATTACAGGACTTCAGTTAACTCTATAGACAAAGAATTATTAATTTTCAAAAAGTGATCATGACCAAGCATATCTAAATGTGTTAAATGAAACTGTCTTCCAATAAAAGTCTGCTTTTACTGAGAATTTTCCCAGGCAGCTGTAGTCTAACTGTAGTCTATATAAAAAATTTTTTTGAAGAGGGCACAAAAATGAGATACACAGCCCTTTCTCCATATCCTCTTGCTGTGACTTACCAGTAGCCCCACATGCCTAAAACCAACCATTTCTCCAAATCCCTTGTTACTTTTGTTGCTCTAGTTTCCATGTCCCACTAATTTCACATGAAGACAACACAGTCTTGTGATGGTTCCTTCAGACTGGAGTTTGTAATGGATTTCAGTTCTTCCTTAAGCAGGAAGAGAGACTGATTATGCTCATATTAGTGCTTCCATTAAAAGGTTTAGTGATACCATTTCTCCCATTTGCCACAAACACTTTTCCTGGGATGACCAGTCTCCTTGAAAGCATTACTGATGACTTCTCCTACAATCCCTGAAATCCAAAACATGCTGGTTTCATGTACCATGCCATCAAGCAAGGAAACAGCAAACTAGACACATTCACTCTCACATTTATACCAAGCACTAAAGACCAGTAAGTTGAACAACCCCAGAATAATTAACAAGAAAGAGGTGCAGAAAGCATGCTTAGGTAAAGGTCACATACATTCCCCTCCCCCCAAACAATGAAAGAGTGGATCCTACAGATACAAACCTGATTTAAGAACAAAAGCCTCAAAACTCAACTATTAAAATATCAAAACTGCAGAGCAGTAAAGAAATAGGACTAAGAGAGCAGACATGGTTGATTTTGCCTATATTAATCATCACAGTATACCTGTGATAAATCATGAACATGAGATGTCCTAAAACACACATACTCCCAAGGAGCCTAAGAACTAATATGCACATATGCATGTGTGGTTTACATGCTTATTAGAGGGTTAGCACAGGATAATAAAAAGAAAATTAAATCAGTATATGCTGACAAGGAGTTCATCATATTATACTGGTTTCTTGTTTCAGCATATATCCCATAATCTCTTGTAGAAAGAGTATTAAGAATAAAATGCCCTAAAAAATGGAAGTGATACCTGAAAACTAACTGACAAGAAAGAGATCTCAAATTCACAGAATTATAACTGGGGATAACAATGTTCAAGGATGGGCAAGACCAAGTCTGTGTGTGGGAAATTTTCATGTTTGCTGAACAAAATATGAGAGTCAAGATTTTAGAAGACATTATGCTCTTAGATAAATTAGCTGCATTTTCATTCTTGAAAAAATAAATCTGAAACTATCAGAGAAATATTTAAGCATATATCATATATTCACTGGCTAACAAAAACTATCAGCAAGCTCAGGTATTCTCTGGAGAATACTCCAGTGTATGTACCTCCTAACAAGCACTCAACTAAGTGAAACATATTCTACACAATGAGACATTTTGGAGACAGAAAAAGAACTTCACTTCAAGGACTCACCCATGAAATCAGAATTAAGTTTTAACCACAGTAAAAAATTTCTTTTGAAATTCTATGTGTCTTACTTAATGCAAGGCAAAAGAAAACAAAGAACAGAGATGAAAACAGAGGCCTCATAAACACACAAGAATACAAGTAAGCTGCTCTGCAGTACATATTACTATTTGGGATTTGGGACTGGATATCTAGAATAAATTTTCAGGAATTGGTTCAAAAAATATATGGTGCAGTTTCTAAGAAAATTGCCAGTACTTTTCTTTGGATTGGGACTTTTGTTCGTGTTAGACCCTTCCCTACAAAACAAGATAAAAATAAACAGTGTCCCAGCTAATTGTACTACCTTCACCATTGGCATAGCAAACTTCTTGTCAAATGAACATAATAACACTGGGTTAAAACACAGTAATTGTCAGCATCACTGAACACTGGTAACTAAATCTCTTGTGCAAAAACTGTAAAAGCAAGTAGGATCCATCTGACGTGTAAGTTATGCCACAATGCTGAAATTCTTGAACATTGTACATTTCATTTAAGCATGTACTAAAAACATTAGGATCAATGTAGGTCTACTACTATACTTCAAAATAATAACACATGCTATGGTATACAGGCAGGAGAATATTTGAGCAAATTAAAAAAATATCATCCACAGCTACACATCACACACACTCTTATTGTTAGTTCTTGGCTCATCAAGAAGGAAACACTTATCTGTTATTACCAGCTGACCTTTCCTTCATCTCCCAGTGAGAACATCAGTTACCAGGTTAGTACAGACTGGATGCCACAACTTATCTCACCATTTCGTTCAAGCAAGTGAGGGTCAGAATGTTTCTTGCCTATATCTGCGAAAGACCGAACTAGAGGAATCCGGCTGCTGAGTTTTTTCTCATTCTGATGATGGTGCCTCTTTAGAAGAGCCTCTCTCACGTTCTCTCTTATGGATTCATCCAGCTGGCCAGAGGCAATCATGTTGTCCAAAACCATATCTACATAGTAATAAGAAAAGAAGAAAGAAGAAAATTATACAGGTAGCCATCAAATCTCTTTCACCTCACTCAAGCCCTATAGTTGCATCAAATAATAAAAGAAAATCAAAATCTATTTAAAAGAAAAGTCTTCTCTTTACTAAAATCATCTTCAAGAATCCACAGGAAATTAAGACTTCACTAACAACAAGCAAATGTGATAATAAGAAAAGCACAACATGCAGACCTGAGAGAGTATTTATTAGTAGCATCATATAAAGAAATTAATTACTTAGTACATTATAATTTATAGCCATTTACTTCAACTTTCAATAGAAACTCACTTTCAAAAAAGTATTTACTGTATTCAACAAACCTGCATTAGGAGTGAGTACACAAATACAAACACAGTGGAAAACACACTTATGACAGTCTTAACCTGGTGTTCCTTACTTTTAAAAGTATATACAACTATATAAAATGGAAGTTGGTATAGAATGAGATGAATTACACAACTCCTGTCATCTTCAGATGCTCTGAACTCTTGAGATTCTCTGCTGAAAACATCTGATTCACATGTTTTAAAAGAGGAAGTATGAAACAAAATCTAGGTATATCATCTAAAATAAACTACTCATCTGCCAAACAACATCAAGTTTCAAAATGGCATCTTACCAGTATGGTCACACCAGGAAACAACGCCTACATATCAGGGAAAATATCTGCTGTGGTTTCTTAGGGGACCTTCTTTTTAAATTAATAATAAAAATAAAACAAATTCATAAAAGATCTCAACTTGCACAAAGCAGCACAAACCTATGTGACAAATTTTTAAATATATTTCCCCAGTTTTAACTAATATATTGAGACTTAAGTGCATTATTAAACTGAAATGGCACAGAACTTCTCACAAGGAAAAATGTTCGGGCTCAGGATAGGGCTCTGCCCTTCCTAACAGAACAACATGCACCCAAGTGTCTGTCAGTACAGCGCAGTTCTTTCTGAGATCACTGGTGACAAACAGCCGCTTGTTACAGGTTCTCAAAAGGAAGCCTGCCACCCTCTCTCTCCTCTTCTTATGAGTAAGAAACAGTATTACCTACTGGGTACTCCTGGCTCCTGGAAACAAGACAACACATTTGTACACCAAGCACCGCTAACCCAAGTGCTTCACAATGGCATCTAAAATTAACTTGAAACAAATTCACACATCTCTTAAGGCATCCTAGTTCCAAACTGAAATACCCGCTACTCAGAGTGCTGCTTACACAGAATTAAGCAACTACTTTCCTTATGTATTGAGATTATCGCTAAATTCAATTACTCAAAATAAAATTATAAACCAAAACATTACATTTACAAACAATGTATTGAACTGTCTTGCTCAGTAAGTCAGAAAAATAGGAAGGGAATACCAATTTCCTGAGTGAATTTCAAGGACTTCAAAACAAGAAAACATTTCAAGTACTGCCGAAGTTTTTAGGGTCAAAACACCTTGTCCTTCACACACATATTGGTCAACCCTAAGTCTAATATGATTCCTGAGAAAGCATTCCACTGTGTGATACCTGTAGCAAGAGATATCAGGAAAATTATGTAGAACTAATTCAAATGCCTTTACAGCAGCAGACATATATAATGTATATATATGTGCACGTATCTATATATTTTATATATATATATATATATATGAAAGTCTTCAAAGCTACCTGTATAGTATCCAAAATGACCTGTGATCAGTGAGGACACTCAACACAGTAGGTCAAACAACATGTAGAAAATTTATTTCTGCTCACCTCTTATAAAGGTGAAAAAAATACCAGATGTGCAACAACCAACTGCACTAATGGCATCAAGTTAACATCAGGCAAAATATGATTAATAATTACGGTACTAAAGTGCACAAATAACTCCTAAAATGTTCTGGCAGATATTTACAATTCGTCTGTAGAAACAAAGACAGAGAACACATTAAGGGATTAGAAGATAAAGGCAAGTTGTAGGCCTCATCCTAAAATACATACTAAGGAGCTTCTACTCATCCAGCATCACTTTTTGTAAGTGAAGTTTGTAGGACTAGTTCCTCTCCACCAGATCAAGAAAAGTGCCGCAAGCACGCACATACCTGTTTCTTCGCCACAGTATTTTCAAAAACACAGACAAGCACCTCAAGTTATAGATCAAAATTTAGGGATAAAATATTTTAAAAAATTGTTGCTGCAACCTGCTATCTCATCAAGTGTGTTTGCTCTCATGTCCAACATGACCGTCCCATTAAGAATACAGCTCCGCAGTTCAAAGAGGCTGTGCAGAGACAGAGTTGCTACGTAAGGCTTGCTCCATCGATCGCCGCCATCTTCAACATCCTCCTCAAACTTCAGCCACCTGAAATGCATTCACGTATACACATTTATATTTCTCATGGAAGGAAAATCTGGCAAGCAATCCCACTCTTCCATGTGGCTTAGGCATGACACAGAACAGAAAATCTCATGAAATCCTACCAGCTTTCATCTTCTCAGAAGACAGCCCAACCAATTAACATTTTTATCAAGCCTTAATAACCACACTCAGCTGTTTTAGTTTTTACTTTTTTTTTGTTTTTTGGCTTGACCAATGCCTGTCCACTTCACATGTTCTTGTGAAGAATATGGCAGTCTGCCTTATTACCTGATTTGCATCTCGAGCTCATTAGTATTTTAGGATTAGAAAGCTGTCTGAAACACACCATATAGCATGTTCAAGTCTCCTAAGGCTGCTAAGTCAGACATTTAAGAACTAGGAAATATTAACACGTGAAACTATAAACTGATCTTGATTCCCACTCACAGCTATTATGCAAATTGAGTACAACAGTTAACATGAAACAAGGTCGCTGGAAGTACTGAATGCAGAAAAATTCGACACAGTGCATATGTAGAAGGAAGCAACTAAACCAGTAAGGGTCAAAACCAATCATGGCATCCTGTAATGTTCAGGCATGCAGTTTGCCAAAAACTAATCAAATACTACCCAAGGAAAAAAATAACACCCAATTTTCTTTATTTTACAGAAAAAATTGATACTAATATATTGGCAATAATATACCAAAGAGATTTCTGAGATTGCAAATGCCACACTCCATAGACAAACAGCCGTATTTATAACTTGGCATACTCCTACCTTTCAAAATGTTTGGTATGATCAGTTTTAGGGGAGAGAACACATCACCAGAAAGACTGAGGGTCTCTTGAAAACTATTGAAAATTATTGGTTCTTTCAAGGTCGGACAAGAACTAAAGTTTTGGTTTGTTAAGCCTGAATTGAGTAAACAACTCCTATAGATAGCAAAGATTCTAAGCCAAACCTGGCTTGCAATTCTTTGAAATAAAATTACTGTAAGATATACCTTGAAACAATCTACTCCAAACATACCTAGCTGTTTCTCTCCATTCATATTCTTCTCCATCCCTGAAGAAAAGTTCATCCATTTCAGTGAAGAGATCATGAGGAATGTGTTCATCATCATCTTCAGTACCCAAGATAAACTGCACTCGTTGGGATGGTGTGTCTTGAAGAGAAGGAGAAACTGAATAATTAGGAGAATTCACACCTCTGTGAAACAAAAACCACTACATAACAGTAAAATCTCCTGCCCTCAGCTAGAAATATGCAGGACAGCATCCTCTTCAAGCAGGAAGAGGAGCAAAAGAAATATATGCATGTCTTTTAAAGAAGGCTCTCTGAAAATTGTGCACTGTTTCTGAAAACAAAACATCTGGAAATCCATGTTTATGAAAATTAATCAACTATTTTTGGCTCTTCTATAGATTGCCAGTACGAAAATTAACATCAACAGCAAATTTGGTTTTTTAAAAAGTAGAAATTAATATATCAAAACACTACAAACCTTGTTTTCATTTTGAGAACAAAATAAGTAATACCATCATGACACAAGACACTAAAGAAGAAAAAGTTAAAACAAAACAGGCTGATGGAAACTTACTTACAGATCAGCTGCCCAAGCAATAGTTCAAGACAGTCATCAGTGAGTAGCCAGGCACTCACTGTTAAAGGAGCAGATTTTTCTGTGGTCTGTTGCCATTTATGTAAGATAAACTTTTTTCATTGCATGGTTGGAGCATTCTGTATAAATTAGCATAGGAAAGTAGAAAACTATGTAGCTGAAGCATCCAGAAAATATTTTAACTTCTCAGAGTATAATGTCTAGTGGAACAGGCTCAATAATTTGCTAGAAGATTAAACTATCCTTACTGATCCAGTAACCACTGGATTTCAATTAATATGAGCAAAACTTGAAAAAGCTACCAATTCAACCACATGATTTTAGAGACACTTTTAATACTTACACAAAGATTTTTTTTAAACTCAAGTGAATTTTCATATCATAGGGGTTCAATATGTTATCTCAAGGAAGGTCAGAAACAGAAAATCCAGGTAAATCTCAATTTTAATTTTTTTTTAATTTTCTCAAATTTTAAAAATCTTCACTTTGTTCACTGAAACGTAGCTCTCACAGCTGTTACATATAAATATATGTATGCAGGCTTCTACTGTAGAAAGAAGACAGCCTTTAGATTTAAATGTAAGGTTAAATTACTGACAAAGTTCATTCCACGCTGAGTTTTGATTTAACTTTTTTGTTCTGGTATATACCATCATCCAGTAGCATAACTGTGAAGAGTGCTTTTGAATGCAAACAACATTCATTACCAGTTACAGTCTAGAGCAGATTGTTTCCATCCCAAAACCAATACACCCCAGAACCCTGACAAACCCTGTGCATACAATATACAAAAAGCAGCCAGAACAGAGAAGTGAATTTTTATCAACTCAGTGTCACTTGTTTCTTCAAAAACAGTACAGCAAGACTCTAGAAACATAACGTCAATTATAATAACTTGTATTTGGGAGGGGAAGCCTTGAAGATGGTTGAAACCAAGAACGGTAGGAAAATGGTAAAAGGAGATTTGTCAAAGCATTTCCATTTGAAAACTCCTTTGTTTCAGGTACTGGTCCCATGTAGAACATGCTGCTAGTCATTGAAAGGTAATAGTGAACAGCATGGTGTCCACACTTAAATTCAAACACAGCACCACGATTTGCCCATTTATGGCAGTCTAGGAACAAAAGTGGACTTAGGGTCTCAAAGAAAAACTGCTAAGTGTACTGCCAAATAATTTCATTTCAGAGAATGATATGACAAAATTATCATCTCTTGGGGATAACAAGCCAAGGGGACAAGTTTGTGATCCAAACCAGAAACTTACGAGGCAGTACAATTCCTTTACCAGCAGATAGAAAAGAGTTTAAAGTAAATATTTAAATAAAATAAGATCATTGATCAAATTACCATGGCAAATGCTGCTTTTCACAGCTACGCGCTTAGTTTCAAAAATCAGAGGAAGAAGCATACACGACTACACAATCTGAAAAAAGGTGTCTAATTTAAATAACACAGATTTTCATGCTACAGGAGAGCATTACAAAGCTCTAGTCTAACCTATTCAGTGCAGGCTGCTGAACATTCATGCAGACAGCTGGACCAAGTCCAACGGTTTCTGACTTAGATAAAACACAACCACAAAATCCTTGTCTGATTGTACACACAAAGACATTAATTACAGTGAGAATAAAAGAAATGGCACAAAACAAACAACATTTAAGCACAGAGTAGCTACTGGAGTTTATTTTCAGGAGACAAGAAGAACATGCACAACAAATTTCTTACCATATGATGGAGATTCTCGGCCATCCTCTCTATCAGTTTCTTTTTCTTTTTTTCTTCTGTGATGCCTGTGCCCACGATGTCTATGCCGTCGACGGCCTGGCTTTCCAAGTGGGACGTGAACTCCAATATACACAGCTCTGTGACCTTTTCAAGAAAGTTTAAAAGGACACAAGTAAACAAAAAATGACTTACTGCCCAAATTTAGTATCTAAAGACAAAGGGTTTAAGAAACAGAAATCCAAAAGCACTTGACAAAATTACCTTTAGTGCACTAACATGACCATTTCCTTTCTGTCCTTCCAGGGTGTCAAGAAACTAGTGTTAGACTAATTTCTCTGATAAACTAGGTAATGTTCAGTTTAAGAATTGAGTTGTGAAACAAATAATACAGCAGTACAAGCTTGACCTGTAATACTGAAAGAAGCTACTTGATAAACATGAGGCCAAGGCAGAGAAATTACATGACAGTCCTCTTTTCTTGCAGGGATTCATATCAGGACAGTTGTAAAAATGGCAAAATAATCTCCTGGTTCAGCTTTTAAACTTCATCAAGAAATTACCCTTCATTTAGAGTCTGCAAGTAGTTTTCAGACCTTGAAAGAGCTGTCAATATTTCCTCAAGTAGCATACAACACATCAAAGTGAAACTGATGTTCAATAACACCATTAATTTAGTACAGGAACATAAAAGGAACTTTATTTTGAAATGTAAGTCCACATGTCAAATAACTTCCAGAGATGCTGGGGTGGTTTTTTTTCCTATTCTACAACATTTTAATAAATTTAGGAGTACATCCTCAAGTTAATGCACACTGTTCTTTAAGACATGTACTTTCAACATCTTGCTTCTCCTTTGACCTTTCACATCAAGACAATACTAACATCAACATCTTAGCAAAAAAAATTAACTGTTATGAACATATTACTACCATGTCTCCTGAAATGGAGATAGTATGTACAATAGGCTTTTCAATTCCTATTTAAACAAACAACTGCAGGAAGAGACAAATTAACTATAACACTAAATACTCTGTTTCATGGTGTTGAAGAGTTATTACGGAAGACTGACATTAACCAAAAGAAAAGGAAGTGGTCTTCCAGCTCTCAGACAGATGCAAATTCAGCAAATTTACATTATGCAGGTTAGCCCTAGAAATTGTGACTACACATACATTCATATATGTGTATGTACCTAGCACACATACATTAGATTAAAGATATAGAAGATTCCTGACAATTATAGAGCTTTAAAGAAAAAAAAAAGATAAGATGTCAAGCTTATTTCCCAAAAAAAAAAATATCCCTAAGCTCAAAAAGATACTGCTTTATAGAAATTTTGTGTATCTTTACAGTGCTACAAGACTAAAAATACAAGTAAAAATCATTATTAACACAAGTAAGTTCAACATTTCATTAATTTGGTCAAAGATTCCTTTTCAGATAACAAGATCCAATTCTTGACACCCTTCCAACACTAGTTTAATTAGAGTTGACTGCTGGCGCTATGACCAAAACTGAAATTAAGCATATTAAAAGCTATTTGTTTCCATGTAAGAGTGGAAAAGAGATTAATTTCTCAAAGCACTCACCAGCCCTATTTATAGAGAGAGACTTGTCTTTTGTGAGTTTCTTCCAACAATACCCAACCCCTGCCTGGCAGCCTGACCTCTGCCCTCCATGACTGCTATGCACAATGCGATTCCCAAAGAAATTAATGCCAATGTGACACCTATAAATCACTGCACTTGGTATATAATATGATCAGGGGGCAACATTAACAATGGTCATGTTGTTGAGGCCATCATGATACAATTATCTTATACACAGGGAAAGGAAATGTACGAGGTTCAAAAATAACTGCATTACTCACCACATCCCACTCAAAGCTGCCACAGAGTGAGCCACCACTCACTGCAAGTGCTGTTACTATGCCTGTTAGGGTTTCTGTTTTATTTCATATATTCAATTAGCAAGTATCAAACTACAGTTTATATATACACTTCAACAGTTCTATTTGTTGCCGAAGTCTTGATTTTTTGCAGCAACTATTTCTTCCTAAGTGAAACTCTAGCATACTTCTAGTAATAGAAGCATATTATACAATTGCTTGTTTTAATATTGTTAATAAGACTGTTTTAAGCATGTGTTTTGATCACTGTACTAAAAAGCAAACAAACAAACAAAACCAAAAAAAAACCAAAAACCCAAAAAAAAAACCAAAAAAAAAAAACCCAAAACCCAAACAAAAAAAAAACAACCCTCAAAACAATCTTGAAAGAATCTGAAACTGTTCAGGATTTTAATCCCTGAGAAGTGCTTTGACACTTTGGTCTCTTGATATTCTCACAAATAGGAGACAAAAATCCCTCACAGATTTTCCAAGGATCTTCATCTTAAGCAATATCCCTTGCTATAGCAAAAACTGGTGTTCGTAATTGTGACCATTTCCATAGTCAGTGACCACGTTGCTGCATGGAGAAGAGGTGGAACAAGCAAACAAGGAGTCTGTCTCCTTTTACCTAATTGCACTGGTACAGATTTTTTTTTCCAGTAGGAAAGTTTGGAAAAGAGCAGATATGCTGCAAAGATACAGATAAAAGCTACAGGAAATTGAGCTGACATAAGCAACAAACTGGTGTTTTTAAACAACCTATGTCCATAGCGAATGGCTTTTACTATCACAGAACCACAGAATCATGTCCAGATGCCTCACAGCTGCCTCAAGCACACCAAGTAGGCACTGCCAAGTTAATAACCGGGACAGTCAGTCCACAATCTACACTTGATATTGCTGTTCAGCTCCAAAAGGAAGATTTAAAGGAAGCACCTTCTTGCTACCTGAACAAACTAGGGTCTCACAGACAGGGAACAGCCTAGCCATGAGTTACTATTCTGCCCTTCTGCCCACACTGCCGAGAAGAGACTACTGTGAGACTATTTCCACATGTGGACATGGTCTTGCAGGCTAATATAAACCAAGCATATCTTCCCCAAACCACTTCTGAACAGCCAAAGTGTTCAGACATCTGCACTGGTATTTTGGGACTAACGCGAAATGTCAATGAGCAAACAATGTTCAGCATTTATAAAGTAAAATGGATCCCAATCCAATGTAATCTTATCATACTAACTTTAAGAAAAAGCCTGATGTTGACAAAGAGCCTCTGAAATATTTTTCAGAGCATGTGGTGGGGGTGGCAGTACAATAGACTAACCAAGGAAAATTTACCTACAGCAAACAGAAGATTATGAGTGCACCTGACTGCTCCTTAGGAAAAAGAACCTTCATTCTGGTATCACAAACAGTCATAAACAAAGACATTTCAACTACTGACTAGAAAATCTGAAACTAGTGCAGTTGAGTATGCTGCCATGATTACCCAAAAACATCTTACAGGCATATTCAACTCCAAAGGTGGGACAAAACTACATAATAAAAATTCGACAAGCTTAACTTTGATTCTAACTCAACAAAGCAAAGCATTGAGAAGCCTTCTAAAAGTAAGATCACTGCACTGAGTAGGTCTGTGTTTCCTTAAATTTCATTATTCAGATAGGACTAATAATGTTTGCAGATGGACAGATTAAGATGTACTTATAAATACAATTTGCAAGGAAAAGCAAAATGAAACAAAAACATTGTCTTTTTTTCCCCTTCATTTCCAACAAATTGGGTGATACAGCTCATGATATCCTTCAGCCTGGCCAAAAAAACCTAACCTAAACAACATTACAAAACTAACCTTCAAGAAAGGCATTTAATATGAAGTTAATATATCATCAGTGAAAGCAATTGAGAGAAATTTAACTCTAAAAAGGCTGGGATTCAAGTTTCTAGCATCAAGTGTTATTTTTAAAAGGGACACAACCTTTACTTGAATATTGTGTTTAAAAGTTCAAAAGGTACATCATGTGACCTTCAAAGCTTTATTCACGTAAATGTCTGTACCACAGTACCACTTTCAAAGAAAGCTTCTTACAGAATTACTATAAACCAATAATCAATAGAATTAGTAGACTGCCCAATACTAAATTTAGTAATACAAAGCTCAAGAGATGATTGCTCATTTTAATCCAACATGACTTTATCCAAGCTTAGCTGTTCAAATCCACTGAGAGTATTTACTACTTAAGGCCTTTATCAATATGAAACAAACTTAAATGTTAGGAACTTGAAACGTGTCTCCATCACATGGCTGATCTCCAATCACATGGTTGGTCTCACTCCAAAAGTCAGTTTGGGTAAACTCCTATATAACATTTACAGAAAAGAAAATGCTCTACGTTTCTTGATTTTTTCCCCAGAGCTCCTATGAAAATGGTAATAGAGGACTTCTTAAGTCTTAGAGAGATCAACAAAAATGCCCTGATGTCACTAGGCTTTAAATACAATTCCACACAGAACCTTCTCTTTTCTTCGGCTAAATGCCTTTTAACCTTCATAGAAAGAAGGACATTATTCTCCATCTTAACAAGGAAAAGCAAAGAAAATCAAGTTTATATCTACGTGGATTCCCAAATCCTGTTACTCAGAAATTTGAACTAAGAGCAATCATATATATTAATGATGGATGTAAGGACCATCTGGAGGTGAGCTACCTGGTCCAATCGCTTTCAGTACAGCCAACTTCAAAGCTGAAGCTATGGTTTTGATCAGTTTAATTAGGATGACAGCCATCCTTTTAGTATTTTTAAGGACATATGTTCTACAGCCTATCTAGGCAACCTATATCAACCTACAGCAACACAGCACCTAAAAAAAAATCCTAATATCCAACTCACTTCCAATCTAGCATCTTATGTGTGATCCCCCCTCACCCTTTCACAATGCATCAGTGACCCCATCTTCTCAATAAGCTCTGAAGTCTGCTGAAGACTAAAACTTTGTGACAAGAATTACTATTTTTTATTAAAATCTTCAAATAATAGTCTGAAGATGGATAATTTATTTTATACTGAAGCCTTTTTAAATCAAATGTTATAATCTACCTCATTTTAGCATGTAGTGTTCCAGGATGGAAAAACTGGAGTATCTGCAGGAGAGATCCTAATCCACTCCTTAAGATCATAAAACGGGGAAGAAATCCAGCTGTTTGATGTCTTAACTCACATCTCTGAGTGCATTACCCTAGTAGGAAAGATCTGGAACACAGCATCTCATTCCTTGGTATTAATTTCCCTTACATCACAGAGAAGACTTGTATGCACAAAAATAATCTCAATGCAATCTACGAGCACAAAGCCTTGTGACAAGGCTGCTCTGAAGGTAGAAGTGCACAAATGGGAAAAAGTAGGTGGATGGAAGAAGTAAGAGTGAGAATAAAAGTGTATTTTCTTGCCCTTAAAAATTTTACAGCCCATAAGACTTCCCCAAATATTCTTGGTTCTGGTAAAACTTAAGGAACAAGAACAATGCCTCTACACACATACACCCCCTTGTTCATTTATAACGAAAAAACACTCATATCACTAATTCACAAAAATACTTCTGCTATGCTAATTTTCTAATTGAAAATAATGCCCTATTTCTAAAGGATGCAATTAAATGCACAGATTAGTATTGATATTGAAGTTCCTGGCATAAGAAAGAAACTAAGTACTTCAGAACAGCATTTTCCACATATAAAATAAACTTCTCATGCACATTCCCAAGACAGAGTCAAATTATTTTCTACAGAATTAATGTATCAAAAGTGAATATAAAATAATTTGGTAAAATCTTGGTCTTCCGTACATAAATTGACTACTAAGAAGTCCTTTAATAACCAAGGATTCTTCTTGTTAAAGGAACTATTTGACAAAAGCTATCTCTTGCTCTCAGAATTAAATATTGGAGAGAAAACTTTCTAACCAAATCTGTAAAAAGAAGTAAAGAAAATTCTTTCATGGGATAGCTACATGCCATGACTGGAACCCAAAGCTTCTCCACAGTACAGCATATTTTAGAATCCCTTACATGTCCTGGGATGTATTCTGAAATCTCCTGCTGCTCCTAGCAATTCAATCTATCTGAGGCTACGTTCTTTATAATTCAACTCATAAAACTATGATGGACAATCCCAAACCATAGTTAGCATAGCACAGGGTAAAGCAGTTCAGGAAGAGTGTTTTCTCACTACATGACAAAAATTGGCATATTATGCTGACAAAAACAGTAAATGCTAAATTTCTCATTACACAAAGAAGTGATTTTTTAATGACTTAAAATCAAATGAGTTCATAGGGGTAGTGACAGAGAAAAATGAATTGAATACTTCTATCAGACACAATCAACGATATTCAAGAAGGCATTATCAGCAATTACATTCAACATGCAGGTAGGAACAGTAACAGGAAAAGCTCAGTGCTGGGTGGCAGTGCCACACAGGGATTCTGGCACAGACTTCCAGCTGTGGCTCACTGCCAGCCCCGATCTTCCTCGCCTGGGAAAGGAGCCAGCCCTTGCTACCCACGGGAGGGGGCCGAGCCATCCCTGCACTGCACAGTCAAGCCAGACCAGAGCTGGGCCCCACGCTTTATCTGAGCTGAGGATCCTTGGTCCAGCCTGTCTCTACAGCAGAGCTCAGGAAAAAGGATACACATACAAGGTAACTTCAAAGAGTTGTTTCTGTTAGAGGAGAGGAAACCTAGGAGCAAGGAATTCAAGCAGAAGTCCCACTGACATTCAAGACTAGCCTTTTGTCCACTAAACACGACATAAAACTGCAGAAAGGCTTGGGTTGCAATGGATCTTAAAGATCATCAGTTCCCATCTCCCTGGTAAAGACACAAGGCTTCTACATTCACAACACTGTTCTTGTGAAGTATTTCATAAGGAACTTTTAAAATGAAAATCTTCTGACTTCATCAACAGGTCACAAATTCATTGTCATTACAATTTTGATCACACACTTCTCTTGTAGAAGTGCTTAAATAAATTGGTTTGCCAAATGCATCTGTTGATATTCTAAGATATGAAAAACATTACAGAAGGAATCTTAGTTCATAGAAGGGTTACGTGTTCCTGAGAAAAACTGAAACTCCCTCCTTTTTTTATTTCTTATTTTGTAAATTAAACACTAGCTTTCAGTGAACTGTAAATAGAGAAATTATCCATTCATTAATAGTTCTAGCATCCAACAAGGCACAAGTTTAGTCAATTTCTGGAATAACTGATTTTTAAGGGATTAAAAAAAGATAAAGGTTATGAAAGCTCATCAAGAAGTAATAGGTTGCAGAATCAAGTAGTTCTGTCTGCCTCATCTCAAAAATTTTATATTTGAGTGATCTGGAACTATCAAGTTTATTGCAAGTTTTAGGTTTTGGTTCATGCTGTTTGGTAGAACTTCAATTTTATGACCATACTACTTTACTAATAATTTTATGTGAGTTTCAGACTATAGTTATTATAGCTATTATAGTTATTATAGTTAGCAGTAGCTATTTTTTATAAAATTTCTGATGCAGTCAGAATAAAAACATTATATATTGTTCTGTCAAATAAAAAGTTTGGGGAAAAAAAACTAGGGCACAGTTTATGTCAAACATTTTTAAAAAGCTTCAAATTGCAAAACATTTGTACAGCAAGTTTTCTACTTAAATACAAATATTCACCTAAAGGGAGAAAAAACCCACAGGATTATTTGACTACCTGTCCTTGTCAACTAAGATTAAATGAAAACCACAGTTCTTTTTTTAAACAAAAATTAAGGCTCTCCAAGGTATAAGAGATAATGCGGTCACCTAAAATGTAAACATGACTTACACCTGCCAGAGGATAATGCGGGAGTAGATAGCTATTAAACCATCTTAACTCTTGAAAGCTGGTGCTTGGATTGATGCCACAGAAAACTAGTCTACCAAGCCACATATTCCTGACCTCAAGATTGTTTCTGGAATGAAACCTCTGTTATGTGTAAACTCCTTATCTTTGCTGTGCCTGCTAAGAGTAACAGAATGTATCTATTCTCCCCTAAACTGTATCTAGTAAATGTATCCTCAAATCAAGGTTGAAAAGTAGCTACACATTTTAAAAGATGCATCCTGGTAGTATCAAGCCAGACATCTTAACACAAGTTAAATGATGTTTAAGGAAAAATTTCTCAAAGACCTTTTACAAGATACCCTGAAATACTTCTGCCATTAATATTCTTGCCTTACTTCCCATTCCTGGCTTACTTTGTTATTACTTTCATTCACTGCAGCTCAAAGAGCCTGGCATCAAGTTAAGAACATTAGGTGCTCTTAAAAAGGTTATTTTAAGATGTTATTCCCCTTTCTAGCTCTTCTGTAAACTGACATTTGTTAATTCAAAATAAGGCCTTACGGTTTCCGTAAAGTGCAGTACCTTTATTTAGTACACACACAGTCTGCCCACAATTGCAGTTCACCACCTCTAACCATTCCTCTTTTATGGGAAGAGTGTTACAAAATAAGCAGCTTGTGCCTAACCTTTCTAACCTAAACACTGTCACTCCAGACAGGTACCACACTCTGCCAGACACCATAAATAGAATGCAGAGCTTGAGAAGTTCCAATTTCAAGATCCATTTCCCCCTTTAGCATTTGTTTTTCTATCCATTAATATTTCAGCACTAAATTTCCAGAAAATACAAGCATCCAATAATGACAACACCAAGAAACCTTCCCTTTAGTGTTAACAGCAAAATTATGCCTTCTTCTGTATCAAACCTATCAATATCAGTTTGTACATGCTTTAAAAAGGTTAAGTATACACACTTTTCATAAAGGAAAGAAAAAACGAATTGTTCTTACTTAGGAACAGTTTTCACTTTGATAAAAGTCAAATGATATACTGCTCCTCCCTTGCCCCATTCTACCAATAAAAATTTAATTCTTACAAATACACAAGATACTAAAAAATATATGTGAACACCAAGAATAATTCCTATTTATGTGAGAAAATGTGTGCCTATGTATAACTTCACATATGTGACAATCCTACCGGAAAACATTTTTCTTGTCAGGTACTTCTTATTAGTGATTTGTTAAACCTCTCCGGAGTCAGACCCTCTTGCACTGAGACACAAACACTGGAACGCTCCAAAATGAGTGAGGGAGGGAAAAAAACAATAAGGCTGCACGCTCAAGAGCAAGGTGAGGACAGTGAGATCTCAACTCCTCCTCTCAAAAGCACTTACATTGCCTCATTTGCTCATTGGACAGCAGTCTACATTTCACCTTAATTTACTCTTTGGCTATGAGTAAGACGGGTATTTTTCACAGCAGTCATCCAAGTGTTTAAATTGCCTTAAGCGGCCTGAGCCCCCTGCCTTCTCACTCAGTATCTTGATTAGCTGCTGTGCTGTACCAGCTGAAGCACTCCTACAAGAATGTGCTCTGAAAGAGACTGGGGAAGTGATCTGGCTGCACATTCCCATGTCATTCTTTGTGGTCGAGGTATTACAGCTGCTAAGGCTGCTGCCTCGAACACTGCTCCAGCTGGATGCCGGCTTCCCCTGAACCCCTGCCTCCCTGCAAAACATATACATGCTTTTTCTGGGTCATCTCCTAGAAATAATTAAGACAAAGAAATTAAGGATGAGACAGCTTAAATCTGCACTGAAGATTCAACTGCAGAAATAGCCATGGCAATGGTTTCCCTACAGCAGAACCCCATCTAAACCAGCATTGTCACAGCCTCCACTGTTGCATCTCTCAGCCTCACATCCATGCTTCCTTCCTCTGCTCAGCTCTGGCATACATCCATCCGTGTGGCATTTTGGGTGCTCGACAGTTGAGATCTCAACCATCTTCCTTTGCTGGAATGTTTTATTTCCAATGGTTTAACACACTTAGATGGGCTTCCGGTTTGGTCATCAGGCCAATGGGAGTGTTAGCACAAGACAGAAAACAGTAACAGAATGAATGAAGGGAACAGAGGCAGAGTATGACTGCAACAGTAGCAAACAACTTCAATCCCGTTAAACTGTCTCCTGTTACACCACAGTATGAGACAAGTGTGACAGCAACCTAAATCAACCTCTCTCAGCCAGAAACTGCTGCCATTATGCTTTTCCAGTGTGTTGAAGCAGTAAGATTCAGGACAACTCTGTGAATCTGCTGCCTGCCTTCTACCACTCTGCAAATGTTAATTAAGCTTCAGAGCATTCCATGTGAAAAGCAAATAATGAAGATTTTAACACTGGATCCCTCTAGTTTTTTCCTCATTCATTAAGTAGCATCCAATAGTCCTCATCCCAAGCTAATTTGTTTTGAAGTAAGAAAAAAGTCATGTCTTAGATGAAATATCTAATTTTACATTCTTCTACATGAAACTAAATAATTGCTAATTTTATTGCTAAATTTGGGATCCCGAGTCAAATAATGAATATTACCATAATGCTTTACAGACAGCAGACTGTGGAACACACAGTTTACTATGGAACCAGAAGGACAGTTACATGTCTGTTCAGACTCTCAGTATTTAAAGTGCATGACCACAATCACAAGGATACTTAACTTTCAGAAAAGAAAACAAACATCTCCCTCATGACCCCTGTTTCCTGACTTTTAATTCTGCAGAACGTGACATCATTCATGCTGGAAAATTACTTACCAACAGGAATATTTTTTTCAAACCTAAGTCTAAGAAGTAAGCTTTCCTTGGAAAACTTCAATAGTTCTTTTTTTTTTTTTTTTTTTTAGTGACAGATTAGAACAGTGGATATTTACCAGCACGTACAGAGACAAAAACCAGGGCAGGTCATCTCTGCATTTCACCAGTTTTACTCCCAGAATTTCATGATAGCCATAAAATTTTGATTCATTTTAAGCAAGGAAAATTCTTCTTTTATCCCTAGGCAAAAAATGAATGTTAAGCAAAAAGCAAACAGAAAACCACCACAAACTTACTCTCTAGCTCTTCTTTCTCAAAATTTGTATTGATAGTAGAGCTGATTTTGCCCATATCCACAACAGCTTCTTCATCATGACCCTGAAGAAACAAGACATAAGTTTAAGTTAAAACAAAATAGAACTACTTTTTTCCTGAATTCCTAAATATGTTCTGAAATAGTACGTCATTAGTGAAAACCTACCCATCCAATTTTTCAAGAAAACATTACCCTGTATTGAAGGAAAAGAGAATAAATCCACAGATAGGCTAAATATCATAAACTTTTGTCCTGCAATGCTCTTGATTTCATCCTATCAACAATCAGGACACACATTTCAAAAGGGCAGTATTCTTTTAGTTTTCTATTCAACAGCAATCAATCTACTTCAATAAAATAACTGGTAAATTTATAAAAAGATACAGAATACTGAGAGATCTCAAGCTCTTCTCATTTGGGGGCAATTCTTGTGTGAGATTTTCCAGCACAAGTGAGAAGCATTTTTTGAACAAAGGGGTAGCAAAAGGGTTAGGTTATCCAGCCTAAGGTACTTACAACAGCCCTGGAAATATCAAAATAACTGCTTCATTCAGGTTTCATCAGCCAGTTTGTTAACCTAATTCACTTTTTGTTTGTTTTTTTTTTACCCACAAAGTTAAAAAGCAGCAGTTTCCAGCAGACCTTTTCAGCTTACATTACTACTGAAACCACATCACTCATAACATGCAATATACGCAATAGATACAGGCTTATCTCTGAACATGTCCTCTAATCATAGTTGGCACATCACTAAAGCAGACCTTAAAACTGCCTTTTGCTCAGTCTTGACAAAAATGAAGTAACTGAACAATAGAAATCTCAAGCCCATCTCAGACTTGACATCAACACAACACTGAATTTCTTTCAAACGTGTTTCATTCCTTAGAATAAAGTCCACTTTTCACAGCTCACGAATTACAGCCTCCTGATGGAGCTGACTCTCCAAAAGAACTGCCTAAGGGTAACATTTTTATATCCAAATGCTAAAGATTACTGTCCCTGATCTTCCCACGCCCTTGGGCACACACTTTTTTCCTTAAGTCAGACCTAACCATTGTGCAAACAGATAAAATTCACTTAAGAAACAGTGTGGGGGTTTTATTGTTAGTTGAGGGGGTGGTGTAGCTTTTTCATAACAACTTTAATAAGTTTTCCATTGGATCAGCTCATGAAAGTGACTTCTCTTATGACCATATGACAGCTAGATTCACAAATTTATCCGTTTGATCACTGCATTTAGCAGCATTTACATTGATCTGATGCATCTACATCAATCCACAGAGGATCTGTGATAATGGTTTCATGAGGGTAAAACAGAAGCCTAAATCAGGAGTCTTACAGGAACCGAGAACCCTAACAGTGTTGACATTCAACTAAACTTTGGCCTTAGAATTATGCAATTGCTTTATATATAGAACAAGTTTGTAACCTCACAGGAAAGTGGCAAGGATGAAAAACAACATACCTGTGTGTAACAGGTACAAACTAAAACATACTGTATCAACTCCCACTCACAAAAAAAAATTTTTTTGAACACAGAACTCCTTGATGTTAAAAATATCTTTATTATAGTATATTGGGCGCACATACATTTAAAAAAATCTAAATATTTAACTATTGAGGAAAGAATATTAAAGAATACGAAGATGACAAGCACCACATGCTGGGAAAAAAATTCTGATGATGTTTAAAAAAAGGTTAGATGCAGATAGACCACAAAAAACCAAAAGCAGCTGGTACTATGTAAATAAGTAAAAACACAAGAGAAAAGAGTAGCACATGGCAGAATAAACCTCTGAAAACTGAATACAAGTCAATTCTCAGCTGTGTCCCTGAAAACAGGGTTTTGAAGAAAGGCATTACACAGTAATCTAACTTTGTCACTACCACTGCACTGTAGTGACACTAGAGTTTTGCATGCAGGTTAGAAGAATCAAAATCCTGTGCACTCCACAGAGCTACAATTTAAAAAAGTGAGGTGATGTCTGCTTGGCAAGACTGTCAAAATGTTCCAAAGACCCACTAATAAAGAAGTGGTAGAAATTTTTCAGTTGTCATGGTAATAAGATGGGAGGGGAGTATGGGGGAAAATAGAATTGTCTCCTACACACCAAAATTGAGTGTACTGTAATACACTCTTGTACACAGAAACACGTACATACAGTATGCACATTACCAGAGAACTGCGAGTAGAGATGGAGACAGATGGAAGAATTACAATCCTCGAAACTACCTTAAGTGTTTTTTATATGTGAGTAGAAAAAAAACAAACAACTAACTAGTAATAGGAAAAGTGCTATCAAAACCTGGTCCACAACTGGCTTCATGGTTACAGCCACAGACTGCTGAAAAATCCTGTACCTTAACACACACATCCCCAGCAGTCCTTTTAAGACACTTGGAATCTTGCTAAACACAGTTTTTGAGCAACAAAGGAGGAGTTTTTCTCCAGATGATACAAACCACTGCATACCGGTAGAAAACTACACACACACTGTGAAAAATATACACATAAGGAAAGCTTTTTATCTCCCAATAATATTTTGAAACTGGATTTGCTGTGTGTCCTATATCACGTTATTAATTTTTATCACCTTCTGCTTTAGTAAAAGAGATTCTCTGCTAAACTCATGCATACAAAGGAGCCTTCAAAAACCACATCACGTGAAACAACATGTCTTTTAAGATTAGATTACAGGAAGGCATGCGTGCCCTTGCAAACCATTCTATCACTATCCCAAAGTACTCAACATATGCAAAGACTCTTCCAAGAATAAACCATTAACAACCACAACTATCACACATGATGGAAGCATATCATTTACAGTCTTTGTTCAGAAAAACACAAAGCATCATTTTAACATATCTGTTTTGTGATGCCAAGAGCAAATCCCAGTATGAGATACTTTTGCCTTAGGTCAGGTAAAAAAGCAAAAATATGCAAATACATTATAAAGTAATTCCAAACTACAACATTTCCTGGTTAAAAATAAAGTCTGTAGGGCATACATTTCCAGTAATTATAGATGATCTATCATGTCAGTTGAAGGCACTGAAGGAAGGAAAAATTTTACAGTTGCCATTTTAGTTCTTCCATCTACTTTCTAAACTTTTTACATAAACAAAGAACAGTGGGATTGTGGAAAACTTGTCCACTTCCCTTTTTTAGGCAGAGAATGACTGGAGCTTAAAGCAAGTATTCCTGGGCAGTTTATTATTCACTGCACGTGAAACTTTATGTATGACAATCCCACAGATGCTCAAATACAGCTGTTGTAGACAAGCCAAAGTAAAATTCAGGACTAATTTAGAATGTACATAACTTTCGTTTTCAGTCAAAAGACAGAACAGTTGAGAAGGGGGAAAAACACCAACACAAGCAGCAACCAGGGTGCCCTAGGGAGAGATTAAGCTTTCACCTTTGGTTTGCACTTTTTTTTTTAAACAAGAAGGTGAATTATAAAAACAGAGCAAATCCAGAGAACTTCAAAGGAAAAAAAAAAAAGCCTAGCACATTGTATTAAGATGCTCTACACTGTATTACAATACACTAAGTATACTTTTTCCTAACACCAGATTTCTGAATACTCATACTGTGGAAACAACCTCCAGTAAAACCTTCATATTCAGCTAGAGCTACCTGCATAGATTAGAATCTGTCTTCTCAGCCTTCTAATTCTCCTCAGCATGAAAATTAATTCCCTTTTCAACTGCTGTAGATCAGACAAGACTTTCAAATACTCAGTGCTCCAGCAGACTCTCAGTAGGATTCCTCTTGCCACCTCTGGTTTCCAAATGTCTTTTCTCAGTCTGTGAGAAAAGGGTAATTCCCCCTTGCAGAAAAACAAGCATCGGGAATTGTTAACAATTACTTATTTATCTTCTCAAATGCTTGTTGTCATTTAGTACAGTACTCTTTTGGTATCTACCATATTAATGCTACATGTTTTTTGAAACCTGTATTGCAAAAGGAGTCAATCCTAAATTGCATGAATTTTTATAGAAAGCATTGAGTTTGGAAGAACTGACAACCTAGAGCAGTATGTGGTAGCCGCAGTCCCAAGGACTAGCACGAATATGACGCATGGAGTATTAAATCCAAAGGCAAGTTTCCACTGTCATCTCTGCAAGCACTTCTCACCATGCACTCACTTAACCTTGTGCAGTCACACACACGACAGATTTCAGACGGGCACACTGCCAAAGTGCATTACTGAATAACCACTTCCAAGACAGCAAACTTGCTAGAAGCACATTTTTAAGGTACTTGAAATACAGTTCAGTCAAATCATTCTGGTAATAGACAGTGATCATAAATGGCTGATACAGCTAACTGTAAACCTTTGAAATCCATGAGCAATACAGTAACCATGTTAAGAATAATTTGAGCTCACATTTAAGACCATTACTTAGCTAAGCCAATGTTTATGTGCTCCATTTACATTTCCTCAGACCAAAGTTCTTCTCCAGCAGAATTACCGAGTGACTTGCAGCACCACAAGGGACTGTATTAGGGCTCATGGAAGTAAGTAGGGCTTAAGAGAGGGCACAAACAAAGGAAAGAACCTCTACAAACACCATCACCCTTCCTCCTGCAAAAAAAATGACATTACTACTTTCATGCTAAAAAGAAACTTCACTGCAGCACTTATTAAAGCAGGTGTAAATAAAGGGGGAAAAAAACCAAACAGAAAACAGAAAACAACCAACCAAACAAAAAAAAACCCACACCAAAACCCCAGCACAAAAAACAACCAACAAAAACTAACCTCAGCTTAGGATGGGGAGGGAGGACTGTACTCATATCAACTTTTCTCCTGTATACATCTGCCCTTGGCCAACAGTTTAACCCTTCTTTTTTAAATAATATTCTAATACAACTATCTACACCATCCCAGTGGTCCTACATACTGCTTTGTGGCTGTAACTGTATCCTAATCTCTCCATCTTGAAGAGAAAGCAAACAGTTCCCCCCTCCTTCCCACAAGAACCCATGGATATATCTCCACTTTTGTAAGCGCAGGAGATCTTGCAGACAGGATTTAGCTCTTAAGGCCGGAATGCGGCACCAAATAATCGTTGCTCTCAAAACAGGAGCACACCCTGCTTACAGACCCAACTGGCAAACTTTTGTAGCACATTGCTGCAGATTTACCAAGATCAACAGCATATGAGGACTTGTGCACAGTGCATTTTGCCTTTCTTGCTTTGTTCCTCCTTCTTTCACCACCAGTAAGGACACAGGAGCAGTTCAGCTGGATCAAACCATCCACCAGTGTGCTGTCTCCAAGAGGACACAACAGGAGAGGCCCAGAGCAAGAGTGCAAACTGAATCAGTGTCAATGGTGGCTTGACCTTAGGAAGCATAGCCAAAGCAGGACTCTTATTATCAGCCCTCCTTTTGTGGGATCGGCATTCAGATACAAGAGCCATCAAAAAAAGCTCCAGTGACAAAAACAAACCAAAAAATTAATTAACATAAGATTGTTGATATTGCTCTGCTTCAAAAATTAAGGTATTACTATAAAAAGGAATTTGAATCTTCATTTTGACCATATATCTCAAAGATAACCAAAGAGGAACTACAAAACCTCACTTTGCAAATGTATCCAGGTATGTGTGTACATTTATAAAATATTTTAAAACTGACCTTTTTCAAAAACAGATAAACAAACTCCCTTGTTCTGTTACATAGGTATTAAAATATCTTGTTCAGGGTCATTTAGAACCCGCGGGGTAATTCATTATTAATTTCACAGCCACATTTCCCAAGTGGTCTGTTTCAGAAGTCTGCATTTCTATTGTAAGACATAACACTCCATGAAATCAGGAAATAAAATACATCTCCCATTTACAGAATGCACACACAGGCCCCTCCTTATCCTTTTAACCTCCCAGAGCCCCAAGTTAATAAGAACTAGTACTTCAGTGAGTAAAAATCAGACTCACAAGACTGATATTGCAGACTCACAAAATTAGGAGATTAAGTCTACCAGGGACAGCAAACCTGGAAGGGATAAAAAACCAGAAAAACAGTGTATTTGTTAAGGCCATCCCTGTACACTGTATGCAGAGCTGAATGACCATCATTCCACTTCAGGCAAGCATCAGATCTATCCCACAGGTCTTCCACTGCTACCCATACAAAGAACCAAGCAGCCTCAGTTAAACGTGAGTAAATAGGAAGGGCCTGTTGATGTGGTTTACCTGAAGGAACAACTAACAGCAGCACTTGGTAAGTTCTAAATATATTGTTTTACTTCTTTTTCAGACTGATTCTGCTTTTAAACCAGAGGTAAGATGAGCCCACAGTACGAAGAAGGGCAGGCATCTCTAGTTGCTGCCTTCTTGAAGGACAACCAGGATACAAAAAATTCCAAGTTCTTTCTAAATAACAGTAACTGAAGGTATTAGGCAATCTATCAAACTGTTCAACTTTAGTTGAACTGCACAAGTGGTTGTATAGATGAATTTGAAATAAGTTCTTTGGGCAGAGTCTCTATGCAGCAATACTGTATCGTCAGAAGTTGCTAGAGTGATGAAACGCTACCAGTTCTAAATCAAGCACATCAACCAAACAGCCAAGGAAAAATGCACCAAATATAAATGAGCCCTGTCTTATTTTGTCATTGTACAATTTTTAGCTAGCCTTTCCCTCTAAATATGTACAGATGAGAGCACAATTAATTATAATTCACAAACAGAACACTTGCCAGGTTTAAAACAGGAAGCACACTGTTACTGGGTTCCACCTTAGTTGTATTTTCTATGCTCTCCTTGCACAGGAACAGCTGCTTTCCAGAGTTTTTCCCCCCCCTACTATCTTAGCAGAGGGTATTGCTCAAGCACTACAGGAATTATGCTAGTTCAGCTCAGCTTTGTGTCACCACACCCCTCTTTTTCCTGTCAATTCTACCTGTGCTTATACAGTTCCTATTTTACACGTAAATATGAGGACAGCACCTCCTAATCAAAGCCACACTCAGAGCCTCACAGGAAGGTGTGACACTTAGATTTATTTCAGTAAGACCATAACTATAGTGGAAGAGGTTAGGGATACTTGGATGTTTTTTCAGCCTACTAATCCTCTAATTAACTGCTCAGCTTACCTTACTAAATGCATCTGACCAATCTGCTTCTAGAAGACTTACAATAAACACAGCAGCTCTACAAACCTTGTTTGGACAAGTAGGTCCAAAAGATATCAACAGACTTCAGTCAGACTCTCCAGAAGTTTCATCGTACTTTTTATTTTCCAAAAACTGTATGTGAAGGGCACTAAAGATGTGTACATGTGCTAAACACCACAAAACCCAAGCCCTTCCAGAAAAAAAAAACAGTTGTAAACAGGCTAATGTTTTGCTTCTTGCACTGTTGAAATCTAATGTTTATAAGTAGTTTTATCTCAGTTCTAGCAGGCCTTACTCCAGCCAGGGTCACACTGAGCACCACAATATGCAACAGAAGCCATGTCCCATCCCAGAAAAACTAAACAGGTCTTTGAACAGTGAACCAAGTTTGTGTTAATCACAAGAGAAAATTAAATTGCAAGTAAAAGTCACAAAGAAAAGGAACCATAATATCAACAAGATACTGGTCACGATTGTGAATAGCTATCAACCATGCCACACCACAGCAATTCATCAAAAAAACTGGGTTAGAACAAGCACAAGAAAAGGGTTGGTTTGATTCCTAGCAAAGTATGACTACAGTGCAGGTGAAGATTTGATTAAAATTAGAAGCCCACTTGAATTCAGTCTGAGAGTTCTGCAAGCCAGAAAATTCACCACCATGCATAAACTTAGCAAATGCTGTCACCAATCCAACACAAGATATCAAATTGCATATCTATTATTATAGTAGCTATTTTACGAAGTTGCATTTTATCACTACCTCACAGTACTAAATTTCATTCAAAAAAAATCCACATCTCCATTCATTTAAATGTATCTAAGTGAATTCCTGAAATTGCAGGTACAAAAAGCTAGAACTACTATAATGTTTACAACTGGTCACCTCATATCTTTGCCTAATCTTCTAGGCATATACATACTTGATAGAGTTCTGTGCCCAGAGCTGAAAGTAGCACCACAACTAAAACCAAAAATTTAACACTGTACTACAGAGACCTGGACAAACAAAAGGCCACTGCAATCTGATGCACTCTAACTCATTCAAATCAAACTCTTTCTTATGCTTACATAAGGGAATAGAAAAGGTATTTGTCATACATAAAATAATTCAGGGGTCTTTAGAGTTTTACACCTTAGGAAACCTCCATCCCATAGATTTTAGTTTCCAGGAATCTTTTAGAGTAGAAATCCCTGATATACACTGCATTACAGTGGTAGTGACAACCCATACAACAGCTAAGCAATAGCTTCTAACACTAATACTAGAATTCATTGTACAAATCCACACAAATGGAGTTTTTAGCTGTGCCACTGAGGTCTGAAGAAAATGTTATCTCCATGAACACTTTACCAGTTAATCAGCTCACTAAGTTCACCTTCCTTTTTATGTCAAAAAGGAACCATCAACTGTCTATTTCAAGATTCTCTACCAGAAACAAATCTGCTATACTTGCAGAATATACAGAATCAAGCAAAGCCACAGTTGATAGCCTTCAAATTAAGAAAGACCGACTCAAAATAATACTTAAGAAAAAATAACCCAAATCAAAACACTCAACCACTCCCGAAGTCTAGTAGTATACTGTCACAGTTGTAAGAGCACATTTTCTTTCTGAATTAAGCTGGTTACTATGATTAAACAATTCTAAAAACACAGCAAATATCTTGCCTAATACAGAAATCTCTACTCAAACCACTACTTCTATCACCAGATCTTTCAAAAATTTCTTCCACAACTACTGAGTCTAAGGTAGCACACAATTCTGAGCTGCAGCTGCTAAATATCACTTGCATCAAATCACATTCAAGCCATTATTACGTTACACAGCTGCTATTTACATACACGTTGCATTTTCCTCCCTTGACGAGCTTCTCCCATGTTGATGTGCAGAAGCAGAGAATGCCCTTGTAGGAGACCCTGCAGTGAACCTCCCCAGAGATCAGAGCCTGCGCATACATGACTGCTTTAGCTGGCTGTGCCTGACACAGATGTACTCCGGGAAATTGCTCCCCAGCCAATCGCTCCCGCTCCAGTCGCTCATCTCCCAGGCCACTGATTACGGCTACCGCGGGGTCGCACAGCAGCAGAACAGGCAGGACGGCATGCCTTCAATTCCAGCTCAGGGAATACCAAAAAAGGAACTGAAACAGAGTTCCACAAGTCACATTTTCTGCATCAACAGCTGCTAACAACAGCTCCAAGGTAATATTTTTGCTCTGATACAAGACTTCATTAGCACTACAAACACATTTGTACCTCGGGTCCCAGAACAGAACAACCCAGAAGTCAAACATCTGCTAAGTGTATTATCAACCTTTCACCAAATACTCGTTCCAATGCAGGTGTTTGTTGTTTGTTTTGTTTTTTACATAAGCTATATATTCTTGTTCAACACAGTAAACCAAGGCTCCTAAAAGAAAAATCCTTTTTCTTCCCCGCCTGTTGAAAAGGTAAAAAAGCATTGATGTTAGCTGCAATAAATCTCATGTGTCCTCCCAGAGTAAGGTGTCTCTGTTTCAGGTACTACATGAGTAGCTGTATTTTTACCTTCCTTCAGCCTACCTTTGAAAAATGCAACCTCTAGTCCAGCAGATCAGAGCTTCATTTCATTCTTTTCCTCTTCATCACTGACATACCCTAATCTCCTTGTCCCATCATAACATGCATGGGAAAACTTGCATGGCTCTTTCAGGAGTTATCTATAACTTAACCTTTAAGACATGCCACTGCCTTGCTTGTTCTTTTTTCTTCTTTTATTCCTACGTCTTGTTTGATGAGAACTCTAGTGATGAAGCTGGACTGGGGTCACCCCAACCAACAAGCAACTTGGACAAAATAGAACAAGTAACATACTGTCCATGAACTTCGTGCAAATACATTGTGCAATTATGAAGATGGTATTTATCACCTAGCTGAAGAGAAATCAGAAGGCCACATTCAGTTCCTCTTACTGCCTCAGTCCAGAAAATTCCCTAACCATAGGCTAATAAAAGTATTCTCAGACAGTGCTGACAAGAGAGTTTAAAAGTAGTTTGTTTCCACTCTGTAAATAGAAGTTCACTCTAACGCACGTATGCACCTTTTAACTCCCAAGCTATTGAAGGGCTCCCTGCTGCCATACATAAATGGCTACAAACTAAATGATTCATATAGGAAGCACAAAGTTAAACATAAATATTATATACCCAAACTCTTAGTGATCTTTTCTAAACTGGGCATCCCAAATCACACCTATTCTTTCCCTAACACAGAGCACAGATTCATGCAGCTCTTCAGCTGCTCAGATGAATACTAAAACAGCTATGCTGAACCGTGTTGGGGTGGCTCTCCCATACTTCAATGAACTGTTCCTTAGCATAAATACATACTAGAAGTATTCAGTTGCTACAAGTAAAAAAGATGTTTGTCTAGGTCAGGAGTGGGTGTGTGAAGGGAAAAGAGGCTGTCTATTCTTTAGGGATAGAATAAGAGGGGTGGGAATCACACATATTTTTTTTAATTGTTGTAAGTTTGGAAAAAAACGCTTGGTTTGAACACATAAAGAAAAAAAACCAATAAACCTCTCTGAAGCAGCTTATTGAAATTTCTTTATAGTCTGTAGTCAACTAATTCCTTGTTAACAGTCACTCAATCTTGGAACAAAATAAACAAACAAAAAAAACCCACTCAGAAGCAATACAAGCACTTTTTTTTCAAACAGATGGAAGTTTTTGACTTTTAAGTTCCATACCAAAACACTTTGCGGATAACAGTCTGCTCTTCCCTTAGAGTAAATACCAGGAAAATGCTTCCCATCAAATAGAGAACAACAGAGCAACTTCAAACTGCAACTGTCTCAACATGTTTAACTACAGAAGTATTCTAAAACAAACTGTAGGCAAATATATTCAAAATTATCACATCCTTGAACATGTTCAGTGACAACACTGTGAGAACTCAGAGCAGAACTATTTGTGCTGGGGCAATATTTTAACCGTATGTTTGATGCTGCAAAAAAATTTCTATGAATTCTATGAGGGCATTTTTTTAAATAAAAGAAACTAAGTACCTATCATGAAACATACACTTTTTCCTTCAATCTTTCCTTCTTAATTTTCACTTTTATACCCCTTCAAGTTCCACTTATTTGACCTTATCTCGGTCTATAAAAGCATATTTTTGAAAGATGGGTCCAAAACAGTATGTACCACTTATTTAAACAAAAAAAAAAAAAGTATTTCATGTGAGTTCTTAAGTCTTAGAAAAACTTTTCATCTTTTCCCAAGTGATATGCAATTCTGATCCCAGTCCACTACGAAGTGGCAGTGAACTGCCTTACTGCAGGGTCTGCAGAGTGTCTAGCAGGCAGAGCTTTGCTTAATCTGCCATTCTGAAATGGCAGGACATTTAAAGTAGCTGCAGTAAGCAGGACTGAGCTCTCAGCAGGATTTACCACATGAGCTTAAGTCCAGCTGCTATCGGACAGTCAGATATGAGCACAAGGAAACCGAGTGCTTGTTTGCTTGCAGAGAGACCACACTGATTCTTCAGGAAAGAATAATAAAAAAAAGGCAAGAAATAATTATGAGACAGCATGACAATACTTCTAAATGAGGCTTTATTTTGGAGGGGTTGAGGGTGGCCCAGGCCATGGTGGGAGTCAGGAGGGAGGCAAGGTTCTAGGGATTAAGACATTGAAGGGGGCAAGTTGTATGACATAGTTTAAAATTCATATGTCAAACACCTCTAGAGATGGATTTGTTCAAGCTTCTTATCAAAGGGGAACCTAACTCATATTAAGAAAACTTCCTAGGAGTTTCTTATTACAAAGAAATTAAATATAGGGTATTCCTCGAAACATTACTGCCTTAAGCAAGGGAACACAGAAACCTTAGCCAGCAGTGGCTCATCATTTAATAGATTAAAAATGAAATCTAAAAGTCTTACTGCCTACAAGTATTTTTCAGAATACAATTTCTATATAACACCTGGTTCCCAAGACATACATCTCCACAGAACAGCTTCAGCTTGCCTCGGCACACACACACGGAACGGGGCTTTTCCAAAAATAAGAAAGGAAGAAAAAAGATAGATGTATTCTGTGCAGATATTCTCTGGTGTATTGCCCCAGTAGTGGAGTCTTGGGTTTCTCAGCACATTGCAGGACAGCTGTAAGAAGCCACCAGGATGCTGAGAGCCAACATGAGGGAGATCACTAGTTTAAGCCCTCCTGACATTATACAACTGCACATCATTTGGACAGCTGAGTACTTATTCTCTGGAGATCCCACTGAAATTTATAACCTGAACCCTTATTAACAGCAAGATTACTATGTTCTCTAGTGTACTATGTACTACTTGATTAATCACACCACATTCTGATCTGAATACACTGATGATGTAGAGAAACAAAAGACGTGTGCAAAGTTTTCCAGGACATGTTCCAGGACTCAAAACTGTCCCTCAGTATAGATGGATGAAATTCACCGTGCTCCAACAGAACCTCACCAAGAGCTCACAGCAGCATGTACGAGCATGTGGGCAGCATGCAAATGTCACCGAGCTAGGACAGGGAGGGTTGGGTGATTTGATTTGTAGGGGTTTTCAGGAGGTTGGGTTTTTAAACTTCCAGGACCTTTTTTGGTTTTTTTAGTTGGTTTGTTGTTTTTGGTTTTCTTGTTTTTTCGGTTGTTTTTTT
>VXBR01005089.1:5081017-5102918 GCA_013400215.1 Cisticola juncidis
GGGGGGGGGGGGGGGTAGGTGTGAAGGGATGGTAGGGAGACACTGAGGAATTCAAAGCTGCTCACTTTACAACTGTAACATATTGCCTTTAGCTAAATTCATCTCCAGGCATTTTGGCAGCATTTCTGAGAACTATTCCAGTTTTTCTTTATCCTAAAATAGTCTTAGATCACTGTGCAAGTTCACAACAACTACAGACCAAGGCTGTTTCAACACTTTTAAGACCACCTAAGCAAGGTCATATGTTTCATTGTTCTACAACCACTTGTACAAATATTCTGAATTATGGAGTGGTTTGGGCTGTAAGGGGACCTTGAAGATCACAAAGTTCCAATCTCCCTGCCGTGGGCAGGAACACCTTCCTCAGAGTTGCTCAAAGCTCCAACCTGGCCTTGAACACTTCCAAGAATGGGGTATCCACAACTTCTCTAGGAACCCTGTTCCAGTGCCTCACCACTCTCACAGTAAAGAGTTTTCCGGCAAATCTAATTTAAACTTACTCTCTTTCCATTTGATCCTATTGCCCCTTGCCCTGTCACTACATCCTCTCATAAACAGTGCTCACACAGATGTGCTCCATCCCTCTGATCAACTTGGTGGCCTTCTTCTGGATTCACTCCAACAGGTCAATGTCCAAATATTAAACACTTATCCTCTAGATTAATTCCCTAGAATAGATGGCACTGTTGTGAACAGCTGATGAGTCCAGATATGAAGCAGCATAATAAGAGATAGATAATTTTATCTTGTTTTCATTGACATTATTTAAACTGCTTGCACAAGAAGGCCTTTCCCTGACAGCAGATCCTCAGGAGGTAAATAGCAAAAGAAAAAAACCAAAAACATTTAAAAAGTTAAACCATCCAATTACTGAGGACAAATTGCTCAAATACAATCAAACCAAACTACACCCAAATAGAACAGCTCCTTGACAAGACCATCAACCATAGCAGCTAATAAATAAAAGAACCCTTTCTATGAATGTTGTAACTTTTGAATGATTATTCGACTATATGCCATCCCACAGAAAAGCAAAAGACTGAATGTCAACAATTCACATGAATTCAAGGCCTAATTCTGCAGCTTTCCCTGTGTCTCAAATTCTATATTCATATAACTGCATCCCAGTCAAATCAAGTATCTGTACAATAAATTACTGACAACACACATTCACTCTTACAGTGAACAAAAATTACTATCTACAAATCAGAAGTTAGTAAGCATACTTAGCGGTAAGGCAATGTTTCCAATATCTATAGGTAACTGATACAGGAGAAGGAATCAGCACTCTGCTGGCCCACAACATTTCTTTTTATTAAGAAGGCAGAATAGAAGTATAGTCTCCTCATGCAGAGTTCAGGAAACTGATCTACAGCAGCATTTCATCATAAATTTTCAGCTAAATACTGTAACATACAGGATTCAGGTGCTGTCATCTGCAGATTATTTTAATGAAACAATAAAAAAACAAACAAACAAAAACAAACAAAAAACTCCAAAACCAAGACAAAACCCAACAAATTAAAAACTCCACAAGTCACACCTCCAAAGATATGCTGAAGAACTTTAAGGTATTTGAAATCCTTGTAGCATGAATGCCAGTCAGATTATTACCACTGTTACACATGCTGAATATCAACCAGCCACCAGTCTATTATCAAGCCTCCACCACAACAAATTCACAGCTACCAAAAAAAACCCAGTTTTAGCAATCCACATGTATTTTATTTATAAGGCAGACAGTACCAGAAAGCTGCAATTCCTGCTTCGTGCTAGTGCTGGCCAAAATGCAACCCACAACATACCACATCAGGGAACTGATCCAGCAATAAAATTGCACTGATGGTATTTTGCCACTTCAATTCGGATGCCACTCAGTACCAGTGAGGCACAGGAAGGGGAGACTGCTGAGCCCAGGGGATGTAGAGTAGGATCAGGGGGATCAGCTCTAGTGAAGTCTGACTCAGACTGGAATGGAGCCACATACGTCGAATGCTGTAGCTTCACATCTCAGCTTGGAGAAATGCTGAGGTACCAGACACATCACCTTCCACTCTTCTCATAATATTTTGACAATGCAACATCTTCGCCTCAACTGGATCTGATGCTTTCCCATTTTTCCTTTGGCTTTCCTCACTCTCACAAGCACCAGGCTCTTTCTCTGCCCTTGCACACACTGACAAGAACCTTCCAGGCCAAAGGACACCCAGAAGCTGAGGGGGCACATCAGCCACAGCCACATGCACACACAGGGAATGTGCCAGAGGACATGGTAATGCTGGTGCTATGCAACTCACAGGAAGAACTTTGACAAGCATTGCTCTGGTTACCTCCAAAAAGTAGGCACGACACACTGTCACTTGAAAAGAAACCAAAAATTCTGTGCTACTGTCAATTCGGAAATGTAGACGCTTATAGCTGAATAGAAATGGTTCAATTACATGAAAAATGAGGCCAGACTGGCCTCAGTCTTTGATATTATGCACTCAGGCTACTACAAAGTGCTGGGCAAGGGAAAGCTGCCCAAGCAACTACCAATTGTGAAAGCAAAGTTCTTCAGCAGATGCGTAAAGGGGAAAAATCAAAGAAGTCAGTGGTGCCTGTGTGTTTGTGGAATAGAAGTTTTTGGCTTATTCAGTTTTTTCTAATAAAGACAATGTGTAAAATGAGCCAAAAAACCCACCAAAACTACCAGCATTGGTGGTTCAGTGGTTAGGGAGGTCATTCCATGATCAGAGCCACTCTAGTGAGACTCCACCTTGTTCCCAGCAAAGGAAGGACACAGACTTGCTGGAGAGAGTCCAGAGGAGAGCCACCAAGATAATAAAATGGATGGAGCACCTCTTCCCAGAGGAAAGGCTGAGACAAAGTCTCCTGCATTTCAAATAGAAAGAGAGTAGACTCACATTAGATACCAGGAAGAAATTCTTTAGTGTTGGGTGGTGAAACACTACAACTGCCCAGAGAAGCTTAGCTGCCCACCCCTGAAAGTGTTTAAGGCCAAGCTGGATGGAGCTCTGAGCAACCTGGTCTAGCTGAAGGTGTCCCTTTCCATGCTAGGGGTGCTGGAACTAGAAGACTGTGCCTTCCTATCCAGATCACTCCTTGATTCAATGATTCTGATTATAGAATGAACCTGTAACTCAGTTAACATTCACTTCAGAAAACTAAAATTGACAAGTCTTTTTTGAGCTTGTAGGGTGGTTTTTAAGGTTTTGTTTGAGTTTTTCAATGGCTTCAGAAGTTGAATCAGCTTATGGGAAAGGAGAAAGGATGTAGTGAGAATGACATTTTTTCCCTTTCAGAAATTAGGAACTAACTTAGTCCAGCTCACCCTTACCAGGAAGCCATATTTTAAGACACATACATTCTGGCCAAAATTTCTTCCATTTTTCCCCTTGTATTCTAAAGCACAACAGTCTTAAAAGTCTGAAAAGCCTGAAATAAAGACATTGCTAGACAAAAACTGTCAGAAATTTCTAGGAGTCATTCCAAGGTCCTTCAGAAGGACCCACTGAAGGGACATTTAAAAGGAGATCCACTTCTGTTTCTCATTTGTCTTGCCTAATATCTTGTAAAGTATAAAATGAGCTCTTTTAGTTTGTTTTAAAAAAACAAGCAGTTGAGTTCCTGATGTATTAAGGGTAATGTTTTCACAGTGTTCAACTGCCAGGTTTTGAGAGAAGTCAGTTTAGAAGCAAGGTGTTGATGCTGACACAACTGACTCATGCACGTCACTGAATGTGGTACTTATTTTACAGGAAAGATCAGCTGACGAAATGCAAAGGGAAACCAAGACAGAAGTCTAAAATTAAACAAAAAAAAGTAAGCTACCTCTTTTGTAGCCACTTCCTTCTTTGTCTTGAGGACAACTACTGATACTGGTTTTATTTACATTTATTTATTTATTTAGATACTAATTTTATTAGGTTTTGTTTTGTGAATAATCACGTAAAAGACAATCTACAACACAGTACTTTTAAGAAAGACACACATTCCTCTTGCAAAGAGGAAAAAAAATGCTGTAGGACTCTTATTGTAAATTTATGACTTGAGGGGTACTTAGTAAGAAAAGCTGACAACACGTGGCAGGCAGATCAGATTCTCCTCATTTGCTTAACACTTAGAATTCTCTACTTCAGAGAGATTAGCATGGTTTGCATGGAAGTTCTAAACAGCCAAGAATATTAAAAAGGGCGTTCTCTGAAAAGGCATTTTTTATTATTTTAAAATTAACAACAGAAGCTACCCTCTTTCTAATAAAGTCATAGACCACATTTTCATGCACCTTAACCTGTACACTACCATCCAATAGCACAAATACATGCTCAAGGAAAGAATTTATTTGAGACAATAATTTTAAGGGAAATTGGAGCATGTACAACAAAGAACTTAGACAGTTCTTAGAACTTAGGCTTTTGATTTTCACATTGACTTCTAGAAGACAGACAATTATCTAGCATAAAGTCTACCCATAAAAATTCTGCTGCCATGGTTTTCTTGTCAGGCAAATTTGAACATGCAGAGTAAACTTGCACCAGCCATGCTCCTTGTGATGCAATCACAGCAATTTTGACCAGCCCTAGAACTCTAAAGCTGGCATCAATAAATCAAAGTCGTTGCCCTAGACATAAAGTCTCCTCCTGCACTCTCTGCCTGAACTTGAAACAGGTTTAAGATGTCCTTACAAACATAATTGATACCATTAACAGATATAAAAAAATGCCATGCCAAATGCACAGTAAAGCAAAAACAAACATTAAGACAAATACATAGAATACATCATCCAGCCTGGAGATCTAAGCAAAAGACCTTCTAGCAATGTGAATCAAATATGCTACACCCAGTGGCTACAGGAACTTTATCTTAACTTTTTTAATTCAGGATTTCACAGCTAGCAGGGAATTTTTAAATGCTGAAAAGAATGCAAGTGTTATTCTAGTCAATGGCAATTGTATTTGGTAACCAAATGAATTTTCTACGCATATCAGATAAGGAAAAGTAGAGAAAATAAAGAAAATTGCTTTGTGTTTCTCATTATTTAGAAGCCAAACCTCTAGAACTAGTACTTCTTTCCAATACTATCAAATTTGTAGATAAGCCACCTACACAGAATCCAATGCTTCCTTTTACTGTGGCATATAAAATATGAACAACACAGCCTACAGCCCTGGGGATGTGTTATGATATCAAATAAATTTCTGCAATCAGATATCTTAATTATATATGCATTTATACAACTTTAAATGTTCAGCTGGGTTTTTCTGGGAGGGAAGAACATCTTTACATGGTGGTTTTTGGTAATTAAAAGCACACAGCTTTCATCATTCTGTAATTCCAAAAGACTGTTCCACCTCAAACTGATACAAAAAAGAATTTGAAAAAATAAATACGAGATACATGAGAAACAAAAACAGTTAAACTTTATTGAAACTTTCTTACCTACTCCAAAAAGTAACATGTAAAGAAATACTTAAATAGGAAAGCTTTGAACATGTCCTTTATGAACTGCCCATGTTTCTAATGATAAAGTTCATTTTTCCAGTGTTACTTTACCTAGCTCTGGCCACACACAAAGAAATCAACCTATCCACCAAATCATTTGGATTTATTCTCACATTTCTTCACAGGACTGACTCTACAGAAGAAAATCAACTGCCTATAAACCAGGTCAGAAAAGTATCACCAGAAGCAAGCTGTAAAAATTTCCCCTGTATGAAACAAACTGGCTTCTACTGCACTTTAACCTTAACCAAATGAGATTGTATCTGAATAAGACATTAAACTTTGGCAGAAAATGGTACCTTTTTATTGACATTTGAATACACTTTAATATTTGGGACAGCACAACATCATAGCTTTTGGTTATCTTAACATCAACTTGAGAGCTTCTGTCTGAAATGTAATTCATTTAAATAGAAGTAACAATTTCATATCTGATTTTAACAACTTTTTACAGACTTAAAAGCTGAGGTTTCCAACAGGACTTGTCTTTTCAATTTAAAACACTTTCATTGTTGGTTATCAAAATCAACACTAGCAGAAGCATTGTTTTGTAGGGTTTTGATTTTTTTAAAGCATGTAAGGCAAAATTACTCAAGCAAAATGAGACAAATAAATGGCTATTTTAAAATATTTATAACCAGGCCAACTGTCTACTAAAAGCTTTTTATGCCGTCTGAGGTCCCTGTGCATTGACAGGTACTCAAAGAAAGGGTAAGATGCCTTTTTCTCTCTGGGACAGAACAACTGTGCCAAAAGGAAGCTCTCCCATTAAAGGAAAACTGAACAGCAGTTCACTTTAGAATTACAATATCCATACCAAGACACTAGGGGGAACCTAAGAGCAGTCCACTTCAAAAATCTCTTGCACACTCTTGATCCTGCCATTAACCCTAAATTTTCATTCATGTGATGTAGATATACAAGAAAAGAGAACTTTTTGCAGACAACTGAGATCGTAATGATTAAACATTTGAAATGTAGTCATACACTGGGAAAAAACAATGGCATTCCGAGAGCCTCAGATGGTAAGCTAACATACAGTAGTTCAGAGAACATCAATCATTCTTTCCATTCTTGCAGTCTTCTTTACTGGAAAAAATCACGACACTGCATACTCAAATATCAAGAAAATGATGTTAAACAAAAAGCAGTTAAAAAAGCTGCAATGCTTCTTTACCCTTAGTGTTTAGAAAATGAAACAAAGCAGCCTAAAGAAAAGTTTGCTCTATGTATTTGAAGCTTGTTTCCACTTTTGACTCATTCCATAATGGATGTAACTTTTACATTTTTGGTAACACATGAAAAAATCTTATTTGCAACTTCCACATATTCATAAACATGCCTGTTTTCCTAAACAGAATCACATTGCACAACAAAGAACTACATCACAATTCAGACTTTTGGAACCAGTGTGTCAGCAGATTTCACTTCTACTCTGGGTATTAACTGAATAGGCAAGATAACCACACATTTCTAAAAGTCCTTTTAGAAGCATTAGAAGACAAAGACAGGCATGCAGTTTTGAGAGATGTCATCAGCCACATTCACAGCCTAATACTTTTTATAAAGTGGATGGAGGAAGAGGGTGATGGAAGAGCATTCACTAAGGATTTCCTAAATTACCCATTTTATTTTTATTTACATAATAATTTTCTTACCTCTATGTACTCATTGATATTTTAAAGCAGTATTACATCCCATAACTAAGCTTTCCCAAAACCTCACAAATTCTTTCAGTTAACCGTTCATGTATTTTGCAGGTGTTGCAAACTAACTTGACTCTTTTTTACTAATGTTACCAATAGAACTGTCAATATGTATTAATAAAGCACACATATTTACAGTTGGACTTGAAGATCTTAAACGTGTTTTCCAACCCAAATGAGTCTCTGATTTCTATGATTCTAAAGGAGAGACATCAGTGCTTACACTGCTGAAGTGGAACAGCCTTAATATTTTGTATTAATACTGAAGCACTAAGTGAAACACAATCTTTCTAACACTAACCTCTTCACCAAGGGTTTTATGTTTTATGTTTTATGAACAAACAGCAATAAAGTCACAACACACACAAAAAAATCCTCTGCTTAAGTTGCTCTTATTGGAAATTTGTGAAACTGCAGAGGAAAATTTTAACTATTGCAAATTAGGAAGCCACTGAAGGAGCCATTCAAAAAAGGATGTTACTAATACATGATCTAAGAAGGCATAAACATAACTCATCCACACTACACTGTCTTGACAATCAGGCATCACTTCTTTGCCAAGTGAGCAGCCTTGAATTCCAGGCATTCTCTATTACAGCAACAGAGATACACACACAATGAAATTCACCAATAAGTATTTAAAATCAGAAATATCACTTAGCCCTCAGCTGCCAAGGAAGACAAATTGTTCAATCCTCAGCTCTTCTGATGTGCTGTACGTATATGCTATGGCACTTTCCAGGATGAAAAGAAGACTTGATTGCTCTCAATCAAGTCTTAGAGGGTCTTAGAATACCATGACAGGACCACATCAGATTATCCAGTAATTCCAGCTGTTTCATTACATCTAGTCTCTGAACAGCTTTGCTACAAACCATAGTTCTCATAAGACTTCTGTCAAACTACCTGCTACAACTAAGTTTAACTCATTAACTTACATAATTAATAGAGTTCACTTAAAGATCAGCTTCCTCATCACTAATCAGTTGCACCAAGAGCTCTGCCTCCTTTACATATGCTCATTTAGACTCTTGTTGCTTCACTGCTAACCAGTTTTCAGGTTTGGATTTTCTATGATTTGGATTGATATAAGATTACTGATCTTTTATCATATAGAATATAAAGCACGTAACTTGTTTCAAACTTTTTGTCCCCACTGGTAGGGTAAAATCAGGAGATGGCTGCTCATGACTGTCCCAGAGCATGATCACTATGTATATCAAAAGAAAAACAGGATTATATTTATATGTTCTTCAATTTCTGGTACTTCTAACAATGCTGCCTTCTCAGAGCCTAGAGGGTTTAGAAGTACTTTCTTCAGTACTATGAACAGCACATGGTAGAGAGAACCAACAAAAGAATATAGTCACATACAGGGCATATTTACATTTCAGCTTTTATTACTATCTACCTAGAATTAATACACTGGAAAGCTGCTGTGGGTCTCTGCCTATAACACACTTCACTTGGAGCTTAGCAACTCATGCCAAAGTTGAGAGATGGTGGTACAATAATATGAGGAATGTTATACTACTTAAAAGGAAGAAGCAGTATATCAAAGAGAAATACCGCTGAATTGCAAATGCCTCCTTCTCACTTCAACTGGGAGGCACTGGTCTACAGCCACCAAAAAAACTACTCTCCATGCTGCAGTATAAGTCACTGTCAGTCTTGCAGGTATGTGGAGTGAGCACATCAATTTTTCAGTCACAAAGCACATTTTCTTACAGAAAGCATCCTGTGGGAATCCTTTGACATCACTGCTCACACAAAACAGGACACTCAGTGACAATACAGAGCCCTCAAGGCCATTGGTCAATACAGAATCAATTAAGTTGGAAAAAGCCTCCAAGATTACAGAGACCAACCTTTGACCAATCATAAACAGATGATGTTAATGACAGAAGTCGGGCAAACCTCACTCTAACAATGAAAAGCACTGGATACCAAATAATAAACCACAATAAAGGGGGAAAGGGAAAACTACAGCCTTGTCAAAACACCTAAAATTTGTCTCTCCTACTTGCTGTTACACATTAATTTTCAATGGACTTCTCAAGAAGAACCACAGAACCTACAGAAGGACAACACCAAGCTCTGCTTTGCCCCATTTCACCTCTCACAATAAGCCCCTTTCTTGATCATTACCTTATCTTAATGATTCCTATGTAAGCAAGAAGACACTGAAAGCAGTTCCTAGATTATTCCCCTCTTTTCTACCTGATACTTGACTTCAGGAACACTACTGCAGTTAAAAATGTTTATTAAGGACCTTTAGTGACATGTTAGATTTGTACGAAAGTATTTCGATGTAGAGCTCCTACAGGACCCAAGTTCTCCAAATAAAGGTCATGACCATTCTTTTCTGTAACAATACATAACTTCTTCCATTTAAATGCAGTACCTCTTGAAGATAATTATATATACACAAACAATCTGTTCACCACCAAAGAGCCATTGTTCAGCTTTCATTAAATTGTACAGCATATTGTACATACATTTATGGTACTTGGATTTTTTTTTAGCAACCCTCAAGACAGGAAGGAATTTTTTTCTATCTTCCCCAAGAGCCTGTTTTGTACCACAGTACAACTGAAGCTGGAAACAAGTTTTCCATATCATAAAGTGGCCATAATATATAAAACTACATAAAACTACTTACAGTTTTATTTACAACTGATTTTCTGAGCTTGACTACAGCAGTAACACAAGCTACAAGACAGAAGCAACCATGCCATCTTGGAGGTATATTTATTAACTTTTCACTGGAAATTCAAGCATGTTGTACACTTATATTTTATTTCCAGAAATAAGCATGGATACAAATACAAGTCCCTTTCTGTCATTTCCAAAAGTACTCAGCTCCCCAGCCACAGCCCCCTTGGGCTCTCAACAGCTTCCACAGCACCTGACACCCCTACTGCCACTGCCCATGCCTATCCCCAGCTCTTGCTACCTCTGCAGCCTCTAAAACAAACTTAAACCTCTGTTTGGAAATACTGCCACCATTCTCTAGAAGTCATTTCTGAAAACAGATACATATTTTCCTGGGTCCCTGGTGCTTTCAGCGCCACCAAGTTCGTCTTCTGACTAAAACCTCCCTCAGCACCTGGGAAGCAGACACTTATGACTTAGAATATGCAGCAGTGGCAATCTCAACTCAAGAGTATTCTGCAGCAATCTCTTAGGGTGACAAGACTACAGCTTTGAAAAAAATAGCTGTTTGAAAGTTATTATCTAAGCAATGGTCATCAACCATTACACATTTCTTCCAAGAACAGCCGAAGACAAAATATACCTTTTTTTCAGAAAGCTGAAGTCCATTATTTGTTAAGACATCAACACAGTTTTCAAAGTGAGATTTACTGTTCTACCTCCCACCCAGAGAAACCCAGCTATAGAGTTGATACATGTGGACTAGAAGTAGGCCTGTTTTGAAGACTACTGTTTTCACATGCAAATGCTCACCTTTACATTGCCTCCAGGGTCCGGAAGTTTATAATCATCAGGCATGCAGCCTGGGCTACCATAAATGCAAATGCAGTAAATATCCAGTCATACAACTCACTGAATGTGACAGAGAGAAATTCACTATCTTATCTTACAAAGCAGCGTATTTCAAGCTATTTCTGTATTAGGAGTACCTAAAATCACATTTACCAAATGGCTCACAGTAAGTTGGCTCCATCACCAATGAGAAAAGTACACTGAACTTTCTTGTTTGCCTGGCTTTTCAAAACCTTCTGTCCATGCAATGCACAGAATACAAGTAGTAGGTATATTCTTTGACCTTGAGCAGATCAAATTTCCTCAGATCCCTATTTATATTTTGCCCTTCATTTATACCTTTACAGCAAAGGCAACTTACTCATGGCTCAAGAACTAAAGCATTAAAGCCTCAGAGTAACATTATTTGGCTTCACTGAACAGAATATGGCCATCTTCATCCTGAACTATAAGCCAACAGGATACCTACCAAGCCCATGTGCACTATGCAGAAGTTAAAAAGAATTGGAATTTATTTGTGTCCATAAACAAACTAACTTAAGTACACCTAATCATATCAAACAAAATTGTTTGTTGTTTGAGAAATAAGGTTTCCTATTGTGTCAAAATAATTTGGTGGACAGCTGTTCCATTAAAAAATAAAGTTAGCATACTACCCCCTATTTAGATTTTTCTCTTTCCTGGTGATCAGATTTTCTAACCTTTTTTTGTATGTCCTGCTCTAAAGGCTCAAATCTATAATTTTATTCTGTTTAAAAATAAATCTTCATTCCATTGACTTTCAGGAAAAATATTCTCATCTTCTCAATAAACTGATCTTCTTCAGCTGAAGCTCTACCTAAAGCATCTGTGTATAAAAACAAGGCCCAAAAGTATTTATTCTTACAACACAGAGTACCATGTACATTTACATATTTCAGTAAAAGCAGTTAAAGTTGATCTAACAAAATACACTACACAACATGATGAAAAAAGCCCTCTGCTATGTTTCTAAAAACATGTAAAGCAATTGTAAGCATTTCATATAGCAACAGCAGTTAAGGCAGGTTATGGATGACAACACTGATGCCAACAAGCAAAAGAAAAGGTTACTGTTTTTCTGACTGACATGTATCAGCAGTTTGAAAAACTCAAAGATTTCCACAAAAATCAGTTAGAATAGCTTTAATCAAATTACAATCTAAAATTTAAGCCGGTTTTGTAAACTTAATTTATAAGCTCAATCATTATCTATCTGCAATTCTACCAAATAATAATTGTAAGCGTATATGCTTTATTAATTTCCTTTTTCATATCTCTCAATTGCACGCAAACACAGCAAAGTTAACAATAAAAAAAAAACACAAGCTGAAAAAGGAAAGGATCCCTGCTACTCTTGGGTTTTATCACTTCCTTAAATGAGTCATAACAATCATCAGATGCTATCTGTTTGTTTTTATATAAACAGTTTTAAAATTCATGGCTGGTAGGGTGTAGTCATTTGACAAACAAAATGAAGAATTTACCATGAACAGGAACACCAACTGTGGCTATTCAGTAAGAAGTTTCTCATTTCCTTTTTCGTACACAAAGTCTGTCTGGAAATATGTTTGACATGTTAAAGAAATGCACTTAAAGAAATGTTAAAGAAATGTACTTACATAATAGTATATCCTCATAATAGTGCTATACAAGCCAAAGGCAAAAACAGTCCAGAAATCAGTAGCCTAAAACAAGCCATAACTTTAAATACAATCTTTCCAAAAGCTTTTTTTTCTTTAATAAAAACAAAGAAGCAATAAATCTGGCAGTAGTCTAAATAATCCTACCTTGTTGCTTAGAATGCTAAATAGAGAGTTTGCAATCAGTCCTCTGACTTCACCATTTAGTCAGAGAACCCACAGCATACCTTCTTTGAAACATTCTTTCTAGTGAGCAACAGATACCACAAACAAAAAGAAAAAAAAATAGGTTTTTCAAAAACTGAAGCATCTCCAGTATGGTAGAACTGTCTCTGTTCTATACAATGAGGTATTTATTAAATGCTGAAAGGGGAAGAGATACCTACTATTACAGACACATGATCTGGCAAAATATGAATATGAAAATCTGTTGTGTTTGGTCCCTCCAAGCTGAGAAGCCAAGAAGTAATGCAACATCAGCCAGTGCAACAGCCCCAGCCAAATAAAAACTTTAATGATTATTGTTACTGAATATTTGCCTTAAAGAAATAGCAGTCATCACAAGTTTACAGTACGACGTTGTTAAAGTAACACTGACGCGATATGCCCATCAAAAACCAGCAGCAGGCAGACCAAAGCATTCACATGAACATATGAGATTACAATCTATATTGTGATATAGATCACAATCTATATTGTGGATGGTAGTGTCAGTTTCACAACATAAACCTGCATGCAGCACATCAATCTATCAGGGCTCAGCCAACAGCAGTTCACCGCCAAAGATACAAAGGGCCCCTGTGCAAGGTTACAAGGCGAAGTCTCCAACACCAGCCAAAGGAACAGGTACCTCAGAGATCCCAGTGCCAAGAGCTGCACAGGGAGGATGTCACCATGCAGATGCTGGCCTGCAGGAAGCCGCTGCTGCTCCTCCCTGGCTCACTGCTGTCAGTCGCAGTGGCCTGCCTCACCCTATGGGAGGTGTGCTATCTTCGAGGTGCTGAGCAGGCCAGGGAAAAGAGCTGGAGGAGATAAACACATGGCACAATAGGGAAGATAAGATAAGCAGGAGTCCTAGGTCTGCTGTTTGCCGAACAACATTTTGGAATAACTGAGGCTCATCCGATCTTCAAATTACAGGACTTGCCTGCTTACCCATATGGAAGCCAGTGACACTTCCAAAATACAACTACTGACCAAATCAAGAATGACTGCTGAGTGCTGTGGGCAAGGAAACCCATGCGGTGTTTCTCAGTCTCTCCAGTGAGAAGCAAAAAGGTTTAGGGCAGATTGGATGCATCCAGAGGGTCAGTATATGGTTGTTAGCAGAACTTTTATGCTATGACCACAGAAACCTCTTCCTAGAAGAAAGATCCATCTGACAAAGTGTGGCAAGAGTGTATTTGTCACCAGGCATAATAAATCTATGAGTATGGCTTTAAACCAAGCATGGTGGAGAAAGGCTGTCACACTGAGGAGAAGTGAAGATGTGGGAAAACAAGTCAGGAGCCTAACACACTTCCCTTGTGAAAGTGGCCTGTCTGTGAGCCCATCACAAGTGCTTCTACACAGTGTGGGAAGTAACAGGACCTAGTCCATGCACCATTGCAGAGCTATAACCTCATGGGAATGAGAGTGATGGTGGGACAGCTCACATGGCTGAGGTGCTACAATGGAAGGTCAGAAGCTCTTCAGGAAAAACAGTCTGGAAAGGTAAGGAACATGAGTTTCAATCTATGCAAAAGAATGGCTAGAACACACCCTGCTTGGCTTGGAATGAGTGACAAGGCACTGAAGACCCTATAGGTAAGGATCAGAGATCAGTCCAACACAGGCAACTTTATACTAGGTGCCTGCTACAGACCTCCTGATTAAGAAGGGGCTGTAGAAAAAGCCTTCATTTGAAAGCTGCAGTAAACTTCATGATTGCAGATATTCCAGGGCCTAAAATGACTAGTATCTGCTGGTAGGATATAGCCAACACAAGCACTCCAGGAATTTTCTTGAATTTGTTGAACATTACTTCTTGGTGCAAGTCACCAATGACCTAGCTAGTGAATACGCTCTGCTAGACCTGTTGCTCACAAACAAGCAGATGGAGATGAAATCATAGAGTTTAAAGTCCTGTGAGAGATAGAAAGACAAATACTACAGCATACACTGCACAACCCAGGACACAATTACAACATGGCACTTCAGCAGGGCAGATTCCACTTTATCCAGGCATCTGCTTGGCAGAATCTCCCAGAAGACCACAATGGGAGGTGAAGGCAAACCCTGTGAGTACTGGCTGACGTTTAAGGATAACATGCTCAAAGCACAACATGCCGCAATTCAAGCAGGCCTGACAATGGACCACTGTGAAAGAAAAGGGAACCTGTGGCTGAGCTCAAATGCAAAACAAAATAAATGAAAGTCAGAAGGAGGAGTGGGAGGAATACACAGACATTATCTAACTGTGCAGGGGTGGAGTTAGATAAGCCAGAGTTCTGTGGTGGTTGAAAGTAAAAATGGATGTGAAGGGCACTATGAAGGGGAGAAAACACACTAATTTTTTCATTCAAAGGTGAAGTTATACAGCAGGAACAGAAAAAAAAATCTTTGTACAATAAGGTGTTATTCACACCAGCATCTGCTAGCCATCCTTTACTTAAAAATGTAAGAGAAAATCTGAAGAATTAGGGCTTCTAAATGTAAACTGGAAATCTGATCAGTTAGCAATAAATGTGATTTACTAGCTGTATTAGCTTACTCATAACACTATCTAAAAGAAAGAAGTCACACATGCTTCCACTTAGCATTATTTTTGAACTCAGCAGCCTGAACCTGACACAGCAACACGATTTTTGCACTGAGAAGCAGTCACAGTTGAGAAATGGACACCAAACAAGATTCTATTACAACAGCTCAGAGACCAGATTTGCTTTAACCTCTTTCTGTTCTTTAGTAACAAAGACATACATGTAAAGCAGGCTGATTAGAGATTCTCTGGTCTTCTGATTATAATATGCTAGTGGCAAAATCAGTGTGTTCACGATGTTCAGAGGAAGCACTTTTTGTGGAAGCAAATTCTTAACTTTTTCTAGCAAGGAATTACTGGCATCATCACCCCTGCCATAAAATAGGTATTCACAATAACTTAGCTGCCTTTTTCTTCATTCCGAAATAGATCCCAGTCAAGACACAGCCAGCACATATTTAGTAGACATTACTCATGGAAAATGAAAAGGAATCAGCCTAGTGCAAAAATGAGTAAGGGAAAAAATAAATCTTCACTTTGTATTTTAGGGAAGCATATTTTTTAAGACAGTATTTCCACATACACACTCTCAATACATGCCTCCATAGTAAAAACACAGTAACTGAAAAAACCAGCCAAGTTTTCATACAAGTCCTCAGCTCACCCCACCTGCAAGCAGATCTCAGCACTATAGCCGCAGTGTAAAAGCAACAGTAGCAGAGGGCAGAGTAGGTCAAACAGCACAATTCCAACATCCAGGGGATGCTTCTCTGTAATTCCCACTTCCTCTCCACAGTTTCCATCCACATGCCTCATTCACAGGAAGCTCTAGTTTGTTTGGAGGTAGACTCCAGACATTCTGTTAAACTGGGGCAACAGTCTGACAACAGGTGCCCAATCCAGAGGCATCTACTTAAGTTTAAAAAAACCTTCAAGTCGATTTTCAAGTTTAAAATACTCTGGTATTTCAGGATCTAGCACTATCTTAGCACTACTGCCAAGAAAGTAAGTCTAGATGCCTTACAGCACAACTACATCTTATGAAAAATATCAGTACTCATTCTGTATAAATTGTAGAAAATTTAAACTTCCAATTAGTTTGAATAAGAAAAACAACAACAACAACCCTGAGACACAAGAAATCTCAAAATCTCACAGTAGGATTCTGGGAAAGAAGACGACTCACCTATACCTCACAAAGTATCATATATTGAGAGTTCAAGTTAAGATTTGAATAAGGTTCTACTCTTCAAGTTGGCACTGTGTTAATCTAAAATCATCTTCAAAGCACAAGACAGAAGAGTAGGGGAAAGGGAAGGTCTAGGTGGTCTACATTACTAAGGATATAATGCAGAGGCAGAGATAAACTAAAAAAAAAGCTCTTAGAAAAGAATATGCTGAAGGAAGATATAAGATAACACAATGAGTACAGCACTGGGAATGCTTCTGTGAAGATGGGATTTGCTAGAATTAATAAGCCTGGGGTATTTCAAGGTTATGAAGCACTCCAGTATTGCTGAAATACGGTAACTGATGCCAGTATATCCAAACAGGACAACCATTTCATTGCATAACTTTGAGTCATTTTAGTTTAAAGGACTGGAGGAGGACAAAACCAAAATCTCAAACAGCTCAGAAAACTTTGAGCTAACAGCCTTTCCTGGGCAGAAGTCACAAGAGCATCCAGACTGTCAGATAACACCACCATGGATCAATATTCCAAAAAGTTACTTCAGGCAACACAAGGTGTACAAAGGCTACACAGCTCTATTCATGTGACACTAGACAATTTACAGAGACAACTGTAATTCCCACAAAAAAAATTTTAAAAAAATTTTAAAAAAATTTTAAAAAAATTCACTTTTCCCTCCACATTTATGGAAACAGAATAGCCTTCCTGCTGTACAGTCCTGGCACTGTTATTGGAAGAATAAAACATTTAGTCTTCTCTGAAGGTAAAGAAATGATTGAAAAATTGTAAGCCATCCTTTAAAGATAAAATGACTGAAAACAGAAAGAAAGTTTTCCAAACTTGGGTAAATAGACACACCAATACATAACTGAAATGGCTCCATCTAGTGGTTAAAATGTGCATTTTATAAAGTTATGACATTCTCTGCAGAGAATTTAATTCCCTGAAACAAGGAACTCTGAGGTTGCCACATACAAACAAGACTCTTAGACAGATAATCCCTTCTAATAACTGTCGAGACATGTGAGCAAGGTAGATTTGGGACATTTCAAACACACATTGGTCTTTCTTTAAAAATAACGTAATATTTTCATCTACTGGTAATTTTGCAAATATAAATTTAGAAATGCAGATGTATAAGAATATTGCAAGTTGATCTGTAAAAGAATCAAAATTCTCATTTTACCATTTTCTGATCTACACAGTCAGGTAGTACTTGGTGCTCATCTCTGTGTCCTTATTTACAAAACACTCAGTTGAACTTCACTATTCATATCACTATTTCAAAACATTAGATGGACATCTATCTTCATTTTAGCAAAAAAAAAATCTGATGTGTCCCTAAACTTTATCATTCCACAATGTGCTATACCAAAAACATGACAATATTCATTGGAGACCTTCTCTAGCATAATTTGAGCATACTCAAGGTTAAACATTGTGGGGTTTTTTATCTAACACTAGTTATAGAGCAGTTACTGAGTATTACTAAGTATTACTACTGCTTCAGGGTCACTAAAGGTCCTGTGCAACAGATACCCTTGTGTAAGGGGCATCCATATTCAAAGGCCCCCAACGAATTTGGTGACATGTCAAAAGTCACCAGCAGAAGCAGGTAAATGACATGGATATAAACCAACAACTACTCAACTTGTACACCTCCAGCTTATTCTGGACAGAAAATAGAACTACTATAATGAAGTATAATGGAAGTTTCAAATAACACAAGTTTTTGACATCCATGGTAACTTTTCAAGAACTCAGAAAGACTGCCAGACATACACTTAAAAGCTTAGAGGCCCACAATGCAGTGCAAGCTGTACGAGGCACGCACTGTACCCAAACAGCACAACCCAGAAATGCAGCTTGGCTCTCCAAAGTCATACTTCTGCAGCATCACAGCCTGCGAGGCTGGCAAGCCAGTCCAATTCTCTCTGATCAGAGCTGTTTAGCCAGGGCAATATAGCTATAACTGTATTGCTTTAACTTGTGCAGAGCATTTGTTCAGCCAGATGCCACAAACTTGTGGGGGAGGAGAGTTTCCTGCACAGTCCTCAATTATGCAGTACAAACATACCCTGAGTTACCCTTGTCCAGCCATAAAGGGAAAACATCCGTGTGACTTTACTATGTTAGTAGGAAAAAAAATTTGTATGCACCCAGCATAATATTCTTCAGAGACCTGTCACTTGGCTCAACATCACAGAAGCCCCACATTACATAAGATGACAGCAGAGGACAGTGACTGTAATCCACCTGATAATGTGCATACATAACTGTTAAAAAAAAAATTAAAAGCTGTAACTAACCACGTAGCCACTTCAGAAAAAGCACTGTGACAGTAATGCCCTCTTCAGTGAGATAGGGCTGACCACAGTACTTCACTGGTTTGATTAGGAAAGCCAGGAGGAGATCCCTGGAAACATGCCCTTGTCAGACTTTCCATTCTGTCATCATCTACAGTAGAATTAATGATAAAAACAGATATGTTTCATTGAAAGAAGACACAAACAAATCCATCACTTAACCACACTGCATGGTCTACAACCTTGTGAATTTTTTAGATACACATGAAGTAGTATCAAAACCAGAAAAAAGTTTCCATCTACTTTAAGATAACCAAGTATTTTGAAAATATTACCTGCAAAACATCTAAAGGCAGAACTGCACTACACATTCCTTTAAATGCTACTAAAAGTTGTTGCAAAGAAGCCCACCAAACGATGTAGTAATGAACACCATAATGACAAAAACTAGAAGCTAGAACTAACATCACTCATATGCAGTATGAAGCACGTTTAATACCATAACTGTACTGTCAAACTCACTACTGTATAGAAAACAAACTAACACGTCCCACCCCTATTTAAAAAAAAAAAAACAACAAGAATTACCATAAGTAGCTCTTGAGGGAAGAGGAAAAACAAGACAAGTGTACAACTCATCCTCCTTACACTCACAACCTCCAGCTGTTTTCCAATCAGATTTCCTGGAGCTGTTGCTCATCCATTTACTAACGTCAGGGTATCTGTCTTCCAACCTTTGTCCAACCTCTCCTTCAGTTCACATTGTATACTTTGTATAGCAAACACACCCCTACACTGCTTTTCTTTTGTTTGTTCTGAACCTAACACCTAAGTCTGATTTGACAGTGTGCCTTCCTCTTCCATGTTCACCTGCTTTCTCCACAGCAGTTTTATAGAGCTTTACCATATCACTATTCCATCATCTCTGCTAGGCTGACAAGTCCTAGACTGTTAAATCCTTCATCATCTTTGAACTAATTAATATCTTCTTGTTACTCAGTAATAATAATAATTTGCATAATGCAATAAAAGATGCATAATAATAATGCATCTTTTCTAAGAAGAGGGGCAGAACATCTAAGAGTATGTAAAGTATGAAAGAACCATGGATTTATGCAGTTATGTATCTTTTTCCTATCGTATTTTCTAGTCATCCCAGATGCTCTGATTATCAGTTGCTCTCTGGTTGTAGTAACTATCAGGCATTTATTTCACCTTGCCCTTCCAACTTTTAAGTACATATTACCACTAATCAGGTTCCTCGAAACACCGAAGTTCTAAACACTCATTCTTTCTCTTCTGTAAGACTGGACCTAAAGTATAAAACAATCAAGGTTAAAGGACTTTTTTGTATTTTTGATTAACTAAATAGGAGGGGGAGGGGGCAGCATGTGACTGACAGAAGCGCTCCTCCATAAGAGAGCCACCAGATCTTAACTCATTACATATCCAATATTCTACTAACACAGAAACACTGGAGAAAGGAAGAAAAGGAATTTTTAGGGACTCCTCTGTTTGATTAAACTTCTGTACTTTTAAGCCACAGCAACGAAGCTCTCAGACTTGATCTGCACTTTTTTACAAAGTCCTTTCATCTTATTGAGATGCTTATTTCTGTAAAAGTTATGCACATGTAAGCAGCTCCAGCAAGCTTTGCTAGCCGGAAGGTAGCCTGTACTGTCAAGAAACACAGGATTAGAAAAATTAAGTCACACTCGCTTGTCAAAAATACTCATTTTTTGGATTAAGTAGCTCTCTTGTACATAAAATCACACCTCTTGCACAGAAAGCCCACAACATATTCAATTATACTATGCAATTGCCTAAAGATCAAGATGTTCTGTCTTTCTGTAAGCCACTTACTTCATGCATTTTCCCCAGAAATTGTTTTTTTCCAGTTCCTACCAACTCTTCTGCCCTCTCACTTTTCTAACCATTTCAACTCCACTGGAATTACCTCCCAAATACACTTTGGCACCAAGGTCAGGTACTGCTGTTGCAAGGAACCCAATCTGGACCACTCCACTGAGGACCTCTGTTCAAAACACCTGCATCAAAAACGACCATGCAATAACACAGCAGGAGTTAGTCCCAAAAGAGCTAATTTCTCTTACAACAGAACCTAAATGACTGCTGCCAGACTCCACAAATGTGCTCAGGGCACACTGACTTTCATGACATCTGCAGTAATCTTTTGACTTGGATTCACCTGAGGGTCACCATTATCATCTTCCAATGCAACACCACACCTGAAGTTAAAAGTTTTTCAACTCCCTCCACACAGCTTAGCATCTCTTTACTATTTATCCTGCCAGTTAAGAGATGCCTCATACCGAGTGGCAAGGTAGTTTTACCTTGAATTAAACCTATTAAGCACTTTGCGCTTACACAGAATCTACCTTAAACAAGTTAACGTGAATTGAGAATACACCTCTTTTTGCAGCAGTGACACGATGGAGAAATGGGTCTAGAATGCATCTGCAAAACCTTTTGACGTGACCAAAAGCACTAACTTCTGAAGTCAACAAAGACTGTAACATTTGCAAAATTCATGGCCCTTTGAACCACTAAGTTATCAACGCTCCTGTTATAACAAAGGAAAAACATACTGAACATACTGATGTCACAGGAAGCAAGCACTTCATTAGACTGCCAATTTTATCAAACGTGACTCAACTCTCTCCTCGAAGAGTAACGGAAAGATGATGAAAACTCATGTGTTTTCAGTGTTATTTCTCTGTCACAACATTCTTTGTGTTACAAACTACACATCCCTCCTCTTCAGGCACTGAACAAATCCCTGTGTGACACCTTTTTGGAAAAGGCCCTGAAGGAGAACATCAGAGTAAGAGCTCAGAGGCTCATTAACAAAATCCAGACCTTGAGTCATCTGAAGGGAGGAGAAATTACAAGCGTAGAACCACATGTATTTTTCAGCAGCACAGGAAAGCAACACATGCCTGCTTCCCTGAGCCGCCCGGCCCGAGAAGGCAATGAACCCAAGCTCCGTAGTTTTACCCATCTCCCCATCACCAACACTTCCACTGCTCGGGACTAGAAAGCGGCCGGGGAAGCGTGCCCACCACCCGAGCCGACCCCGCCGCCGTGCAACACGAGGACAAGGGGAAGCTCGCCGCTTGCCATGTGTGCGCACTTCTCCCTCGCCCAGGAACTCGTCAGCCAGCGGGGCAGAGAGAAAGGCGAGGCCAGGGGCGGCCGCGCCGCCCACCGCCGCCGGCACAAGCCCTGAGGGGCTCTCACAAAGGAACGGGGGGGTGGACGGG
>VXBR01005089.1:5103434-5150192 GCA_013400215.1 Cisticola juncidis
GACACCCTTCACACTTGCCGGTAACCTCTGCCAGGCTTTTACCACGCAAGCTGAAATTTTCCATGCCAGGTGTCTGCCTCGGGCTGACTTTTTTTTTTCCTTTTGGAAAAAAAAACCGAAAATAATTCAGTCATTTCCAAAAATAATGTTATTTGCCCTTGCATAAATAGTCCAACAATCCTTCATTCAAAAGGCTGGGGGTGGGGTGGGAGGGAGCAGTGTCAATGTTGTAGTTCTGGTTGCCCCTGTAAAGCTTTGCTCCAGTGAAAGTTTTTAGAAACAGCTGCTTAACACTTGTCTAGTAGAGATAACTGCCTTGTCTGCCTCTGTCAAAATTACAGCCTCCTTAGGCTCATTCAGTTGTGAAACACCTTGTGCTGATGGGGCTGAACATCCCCATGCAGCAGGTGAACCATCCCTTCATGCTTCCGGTTCTTAACTACATGTTTACGTTGCCCTGGGGCTCCTCCTTCCACCTACTCACCTACACTTTAGGAGGGTTTGCATACTGTGGCTCCTTTTGCCACCCTGACGCTCTGCCTGGCCTTAGGAGGCCTTTATTTGCTCAGTCCTTGGCTTCTGGACTGAGCTATCACTGGAGCTCTAACAAAAACACAGGGAGCTGATGGGCACCAGCAGGGCAGAGAGGCCACAGCTCCACAACATGCAATAGAGCCAGTTCCCTGGATCACTTTTGGGATGCTTTGGGCTTAGCGTTTGCTACATACAGTGTCAGAACTCTGAATGGCTGGGAAGTGTCAGGAAGAAAACAGTGACTTCACTGTAACAGGGCCAGTCCCAGCTTGACTTCTGAAGGAAGCAAAAAGTCTAGAGTCTCTTGATGAGAGGCAGAGAGGTTTCAGGATCAGGCCCGAATCACAGGAGATGCAGTGTAAAGTGAAAGCAGGCTGACTGATGCAGATACAGCACCGTCAAGACAAAGCAAGGCCAGGGCATCTCAGCTGGACTGGGTCTCAAACAAGCCCTCTCAAACGGAGACAGAAGAGCTTCTGGTCTTATCAGCGGTTTTGGAAGCAGCAAGTGAAAGGAATGCGTGCATCAACAAATACCGTGCTGAACTAAGAACACTATAAAAGGAGGCTGTGCAGAGCCTGCGGACAAAAATATAAACCTGGCCGTGGAGGCAAAGCAGGCCTCTGGCACTGCCTACCAGCAGGAGGCTTAGCAAGCCTCAGACACTGGCTTGCTTTGGAGGCTGGCCACAGGAGAGTGAACGGCTCCAGACATTTGCCTGAGCCTGGGGAGGAAGAGCTGACTGGTGACCAGTAACCCTCTCTATGCTTTTCAGGAAAGGTGCTGGCAGAGCCAGATCAGTCTGCAAACAAAATTAGTTCACCGTTTCTCTGAACAGAAGCAAATGCCCAGGAGGGAATAGCAGGTGCACACACCGTTGGATGGCACTGGGCACAGATGTAATCCTTGCAATCCTGGCCAGAGTTCCTGACCCACACAACCTGGAGGGAGGTTTTAAATGAAAGATTTGGCATAGGCCTACAGCAGGTCATGAAAACCTGCACTTTGAGGAATGCATCATTAGTGTAAACTACACCTGCCTAGTTGTACTGAGGAGATGAAGTAAGGCAAGCTGTGTGGAATTGTTTGAATAGGGAGCAGTTTTCAATCAAAGATTATGACCCAGTCAGGTCTGAGATGAGTTTTAACCAACAATAAAGCACTGTGCACAATCAACACAAAAAAAATAACCTTGATAGAAAGGGCCTTGGTATACCTGCTGTATAACTGTGACCTATTCCGTCCTTTCCTCTTCCAGAAACAGTACTGGCAGAGTTTCAGCCCAGATAAAGCATTGAAAATGGTCTTGTACAAAACAATGGGTACAATAGGGATGGATTGTAACTTCAGATCCCACATAAATTGGTGCTAAATATGTCTTGGGAGGCAGATTGCAGCAGTCTTCTATTGATATTGGGATGAACACAGCCCATCTTCACAAGCACTGAACTTCTCCATTCTCTGGGGATTCAGCCCAGAGAACAGTAATATCTAAAACAGGACTTCCCATAATGAACTGTGGTGCAGTGAACTGCAGTATTTAGAGAGGTTTCTCAGGGGACAGCAGACAAAGGGTTAGAGTGAGGAAAAATGTTTGGTCCATCAAAAAGGAGCCTACTGATATGAATGTCAGTTAGGTTTTGGCGTAAAAGGATGTTCCTTTCCCCTTGATCTCTGAGAAGGGATCTCTGATAAGATGCTCTAGCACTTTTCTCACTGCCATCAGAGAATGCCCAATGGACAAATCAAGGTTCAGTAGGGCAGTAGGGCCCAGCATTCATTCACCTTACTTCCTTTGGCACTGAAAACAACGTCTCCAGGTGAACACACAGGCATTTGCTGAGCTGAAAAATTTGTTTGCTCACTGCATTCCATCTGGTCACCACATGTATAACTATAGCTGAAAAGGCCAACCTAGCTTCCCCATGCCATGCTGCCTGAGCGATAAGAAAGTGATGCCACTGTTCACAAGTTGAACAGAACTTCAAAATATTTGAAACTTACAAAACCTCCCAGAAGTCATTATCAAAATAGAAGCAGGCCAGCTTTGTGCATATGAATACAAGTGCAACTGTCCCTGACACACCAGATGACGTGTGAAAGGAGATGACTAGGGCTTGTGTGGCACTGAAGAGGTGGACCATCAGTATCTTTAACAAGATACTGGACCTGGTCCACTAAGAGTGGCCTGATGGTGCTTTTCCTCCACTTCCTCCCTTTCCTTCCCAGCCCTCCACCCTCCCACAGCTCTCAACACATCCTTGGACATAGATGGAAGCAGCAGAAATTGTTGGATAAGCCAGATCTCTGATTAGGAAACTGCCTGTCTACTGTCTCCTTAGGGCAGTGCAATAAGAGTCAGCTTTGCAGTTTATTCTCCTGCTGTTTAATTTCTTGCCAATTACCAGGTACTTAAAGGACTCAAAGAAAGGAAGTTAGAGGCTGATACAGGCACCTTCCACTCAGCCTGACACCAGCATCAGATCCACTCCAGTCATCAGCTGCTCTGGCAAGTAGGACCTCTGACAGGAGGTTACCACAGACTTCACAAACAGGATGAAAAGATGATGTTTGATGGGATAGCTGCAACAGCCATCACTTCTACCAAATTAGATTCTTTCTCTGGGCTTTTATCTATTAATACAGGCTGTTCTTACAGGCTTACACACTATCACTCACAAAAACACTGTCAACTGTAGTGGAGCTGAGTACCTGGTGCAGGTAGTCACCAGAGGAGGTTATTTTAGCAGCAGTAGCACCCCTACTGGTGAATAGTGAAGGAGGAAAATGCCAGGAAACAGTATTTCATGGTCCTTGTAAGCTTTTCTTTCAAGACAAAGCAGACCTAACTTCCATGGCTAGGACAGAGTTTCATAATGAGGAGCCATCAATACAAAAATAAAAGGAGGAGCTGAGAGGATAAGATAAGGGACCTGCCCCCTCTTTCTCATTAGAGCATCTGATGCTGGCAGAAACAAACAAAATTAAAGAAACAGAGGGGGAGAAAGAAATTAAAGAAATGAGGGGGAGAGGGAAGCAGTGTGCAAACAACCAGTTCCTACAGCTACACTAGGATAAATAGGAAGAACAAAAGTCAAACAAAAGAAGTAAAGGCAAAAGACACAAATACTAGTGCAAACAACCACACATACAGAAGGAGACAGGCAAGAGAAGCACCTGGGTAGGTTGAGAAGACTGGCTGCAAGCAAAGAAGTGGAGTAAACCTTGGGGAGAAAGTAAACCTGATTTCTCAGGGATCAGAAAGGTAAGTATCAGATGTTAAACAGGGTGTGAAGGAAAGAAGGGATGAGGAAACAAACACACAAAATAGACAGAGGCATTCTGACCTAATGTTCTTAAAGAAAAGGGTCTAGGGGAGGAAAATTCTCTGCTAGGAGGAGTATAGGAGAAAACTGAAGAGTCTCGGGACCCCTGCCAATGTAATTTCTGTACCACATTTTAAAAATGAAACTTTTTCCTACGTGCTCAACTAAATGGTGCATCCTTTACACTCTGAGTACCTGATTGTCAGGTTCAGACTGAAAAAGCCAAGACATTTACGAAGAAAGCCAGATGTTGTTGCATTTTGAGGACAAGTGACATACAATATTTAGCACATTAAAAATTTGCCACTTGAGGTATCTAAAATTGGATACTGAAGATCATTTGAAAGCTGACAATGTTTGGCTAGCTACCTGCAAAAAGAAAAATCCCCCTTCCCATGCTTGTGAAAGCTATCATGAAAGTCAGTGCTTATGAAAGAAACATTATATATAAACTTGAATTTTACTAAAAAGCAAAAAGACAAAAACCATGTCACTCCAGTGCAATGAAAAATAAATAAATTAAAATAAAACTAGAAGTTGTTAATTAAGTAAATGCTGTCATATTTTCTGTGATGAATGCAGTATGAGTGATCTTGTGGGAAAAAAAAAATAAAAAAAAACAAAACACCAAAAAAAAAAAACCTGAAGCAATTGTGTAAATGAAAACCATCTCAAAAGGCACATGAACAACAGGGTCAAATCAAAACTAAGAACAACCTGCGCATTCTAGCAGATCCTTAACTAAGATTTACAAATGTTGAGTGCTCTTCTCTGCACAGCCTGTAGGTGTAATATAAAATGCAAAATTGTGACTAAGTATTTATTGTAAATTCATATGGTCAAGGATCAAAGTTATTCTTGTTTCTTTCCTGGAGATTTAGTGTACAATGTGGTTTTTAACTACATATTAAGAAAATAATCCCAGGCCTGATGAGTTCATAATCTAAAGCTAAGAAAAGCAGACTTGAGGACAAGTGCAGCATGTTTGAGGTATACCAAAAATTACCAAATTCCAAAGTGGAGGAGTAATGAATCTCCTAAACTATCTCTTTTGTGATTGTGCTCAAAAGAGATTTCAGTATAAACGAAACGATGATGTCACCATCATTACAGTCACTAGCTTCAATGAGTACAGGTTCAGATGAGTAAAGTAGATTTGAAAGGTATATAGCAAGTCAAGACAGGCTACTTAATGAATAAAATCACTTCCACTTCATTTTCTCTCCTTAATTCTCCTTTTAAAAGATCAATTGTTCTATTGTTTCTATTTTTCTTCCATTCAAAGAGAAAGAATACACATCTTAAATCAGATGTGTATTTGAGCTGTTACGTAATTCAAAAAGAAGTTTTAGTCTAGGGAAATTTACTTCACCTTGTCTTTAAAAAAAGGAAAGAAAAATCTTCTGTTTAATGATTTTCTGGTACAGACCTCTGACGGAAGGACGATATTGATTAACTTCACTTAGAAGAACTGGCCATTTTAGAAGGCATGGCCAGATAGTATGAAAGGTCTCTATACTACCAAGTGTTGTAGCTGTGTGTCCATCTATTGCTATTTATCCCTCCTTAGTACTGTCCTTAATCATACCTTGTCCAAATACACCACAAATAAAAAATTTGACCATCAACAGTAGCAGTAGCAGACTTCAAAAAATTTCAGTTTCATTTCCATACAAATCACAATTATATGCAGCTGATTTTTAACACAAATTTGTATTTCTTACCCCATCCAGCTTGTGTACAATATCTAAAATGTACCATTGTGTAGAAAAGCAGTGAAATTCATCCTCAGACTTGACCATATGTTTAATGCTCACTGCATTTCAGTGCCAACTTAGCATGACCATGGCCAGCTTAGGAGAAAGAGACAAATTTCTGACATTCTACCTTCACATTATTTAGCCCTATGGTAACCATGATATTTACTTTTTTCCCAAGACAACAAAAGGAACAGTTGTTTAACATAAAATACAACACTGGCACAATTTAGGCTGGAAAAGGTGTCTAGATACCAGAAGAATGAAGTCTAGGGAACCCTTTTAGGACAGGTTTAGGGCAACCTTGAGAAAGCTAGAAACTATTCAGTTTAAGATAGACCTTGAAGTAGTAATTAAGGACTTGAGCATGTAAATGCCTGCAGTAAGAGAAGACTCTTCCAAGAAAAGATTCCAGGAAGTTCTTTCCAACCATGTGGTCTCACACATTTCACAGCTGCACTTGTTCCTTGTTTTCTATACAGTGTAATATTTTAACCTCACCCAAACAGGTCTTCACATCACCAAAACAATCAGTACCCTTTATTACAGCCCTACTTAGCCTAAAGTCATGAGTTTAACCTTTAACCTGTTCCTCAGCCAAGGAAGAATATTAGTCAACTTCTGCAAAAATTATTCACAGGCACAGAAAGAAAGACAGTAAATAAACACCAAAGATATTCATATATCCAGGGTTCCAGGTAGCTGAGGTAAATTGTGCAATATGGGATACCAAATCTCTTTTCCCATAAGGCTCTTCAGATGATCTTATTCTTCCCACACAGTTTCTCTTCCATCACTCCAGGGAGTTTAATCATACCTGTTGTGATGAAAAGCCAAGTTCTAAATGAGTTTGGACACCCTCTGGACTCAGTTCCAAAACGCCCAGTACACCACATGCTAATTACCCACATATAAAATGCCTTCAGATTTGGCATTTCTGTTTCAAAATGATGTACCACAAGGTCTTCACCCAGGATCTGGTGACTACACCTTTATAAACAGTTGTAACATCATCTGCATTAACATGATTTTCATTTTTTTTAATAACCAGTTGAGATAAGAAAAAAAAAAGGCAAAACCAAAAATAGACAATAAATTTCTGCAATCACTGCCTTTCCAAATGAAGTACCTTTATGACATAAAAGTTTTCAATTTCCTGTTGTGGTCCTTGTTTTCTGGCCAAGAACATAGCCAAAAAGCATGCCTAACTTCAGATGCTTTTCTTCCATATTTAAGAAATTGCAGCTCTTGAGAGGTAAGATACTTAGAGACAGAAAACAGAGGCATAATGAAGTCATAGTCTTATAATATTTAGATAAGCAGTTACGATAAATCAAAATACAATATTATTTAATTTCAGATTGCAACATAAGCGGTTTATTGAATATCATCAAATTTATTAAACAGTGGCTTTTTTCTCTTACATTAAATCCTAACCTTATATATTTCTATTTTCTCCACAAAAGATAGAAAATCTTTGCTTTAAAAGGGGAATTAAGCAAGAAGGTACCAGTAAAACAGGAAGCTAATTCTTTCACTCCTGGCCTCTTGGGAGAGAACAGATTTGAATATTGTTCCTAACAGAGCATGGTCAGTATAGTGAAAAATGTGTTTCATGACATGACTGATGCAAATGAGGTTACACGTCCCACTAGGCAGAGCTTTGTGATATTTGGGGGGAGGAAGTGGTGGCCTACTTTGCTCATCCCCTCACTTAAGGAGAAATACTGCATAGATCATCATCCTCACTATTTCCAGTTTTCTGGCACTCTTAGAGGAGCATGGATATATGGATACATTTATTTACAAGTCAAATGCACGTCCCACATTTAGTTATGTGGTAATTAAGATGACAGTGCTACTAATGAGCTGTATGTATTCCCTAATGCAAATCAGATTAGAAATTACGGAGATTGTAAACTCCCATGAGGGAACTGTTGTCCAAATCCCTTGTGTAAACGTGACTTCTAGAAAGTTCAGATCTCCGTCTGAGACTTCTAGAGAACAATTAGCATTACAACATATTACATTAGAGAGTCTCAATTGAAAGAGAGAATTATCAATGGCAAACGTAGGTGTATTATTCAGGAGAGAAAGTCATTACGGCATAAATTCAGAGATTACTGTCCCTCAGAATATTCTTCTTTGCAAAAGCAATTCATCACCAATAGGTAACATGAAACAAAATAATACTTTACAGGTCCTTGTAATCTAATCTATTCTTGTATCTTTTTCTTGATGAAGAGGTGTTCACCAGATTAGGAGATATGAAGTCTACAAAAAAGCCTAGGAAAAAAAAAAAAACCAGATCAGAGTTGAACATTTTCTGGAGCCATTTTAAAAGTGGACTCTGATTCTTGTAATTCAGGACTCTTCCACATGTGTGCTTTCAATTCTAATGACTTTGCTTGCAGTTTGGAAATCGCCATGGCAGAAATCCCAGCCATTTGACAATTTTGGGCAAAGAAGCTGTGAGGCTTAGAGCAAAAAGAAAGCAGGCAAAACTGAGAATGGCCAGCTAAGGAAAGCAAGGTACAGCATGACCTGTCTCAGTTCCTAAATGGCCTGTACTCCAGTCTAGAGGATTTGCTGAGTGAGCTGGCAGTGAGCTTAGAAGTGATGGCCCTAGGCCACCACAGTGCAAATGGAAACTGCTACCTGCACTCTCTGTGCTGTACCACGTAAGTTGTTAGAATATTTATGGAAGTACTGAATTGTAAGTAAATGCTGCCCAGGACAATCGTTCTGTCAACAAATGGAACACATGTTCCTGCAGCACCCTGGTGGCTGAGGAGGAGTCAGATTACATCCCATCAGCCAGCTGGGAAGCTTAGTTTTCCCTTGTGATTGCGAACCACCGAGTTGTTTTTGGCAAGATACAAATAGCTGTGGCCCTGACAGACATTTAGTCACTGAATTTCCAATTATGGAGAAGTTGCACGTAAGAATTTCAGATCTGAAATATGGACTTCACCTTAATTCCACAGCTATTGCAAAACACTTTGCCTATGAAGTTGTAGGCAAATCTGGGCAAAAAAGCCATAGAAGTTCAGAAAAAGTTTCCTAATGCACTTGTATTTGTCTAGAAAAGGATTAAAATGCCAAGAGCCAGGGCATATGGATTTCCACTTTGAGTAAAACGCAATTATTTTGTCTCAAAATTGGCTTTTTTTTTAAACTGATTGGTATTACTGGGGAATGAGGTAAGAAAGCAAGTTGGAGTCTATTGATACCAAAATTTAGACAGAAAAGAGCTTCTTGGATTTGCTTCCTTTGAATTTGCAACATTAAAATTTTATCCTGTCTTTCTGTCTTCAAAAATCACCTGGATATACTGATACATTCAGCTTCCACGAGGTGCCTTCAAAATTCCTTTGTGGTATGAATTCCTATCTTGTGCATTTTATGTTGCAAAAAGGGTTTTCTGTACAGGTGTACAAGTAGATGGGATAGGCACTACTTTCTTCGTGCTGCTAAAGTGCCCTTTATACTCTTCACAGTGCCACTTCTTTAGTATGACCTATTTTAAAGGTGCAACATAGTTGAATGGTCTCAAATTCCTATCTGATAAAAGTCAAATTTCTTGAAAGGAAGAATTTTTCTTTTCTGTGATCATGCAGGTCACCTAGCATAGCAGATTTCTTACACAGTATTTGCTCAGAAATTCATCCAGGGGACTTCAGTAAAATCAGATATTAGATCATATATAAAATATATTCAAGAGGAAGCAATATCTCAATAAATTAATTAAAAATAAATAACAAGGAAAGATAGAATTTGTGGAAACAGAATATGGAAGTCAGTTTTGGGGAAAAATTTTTACAAGACACAAATATTTGCATCTTTTAAACTGGGCTACTTAATATGAAATGCTTTATGTAATCAGATGTCTTTATTAGTGACTAGATTGCCACCATGTCTCAAATGGATTACAGCAGATACTCCAAAATTTGAGAAAATCTAGGTTCTTTACTTAGTGCATTTGTAGCAATTTAAATTTCAAATAGCCAAACCTGGAACAAAACCCCAAGAAAATAGGCATAAATCTCAACCTAACTCATTACTCTCATTTCCAGTCAGCTCACAGTTACAGAAGTCTTGCTTAATTCAGTGACTTTGCTGAAGCATTCTCAGTCTAAAGTAAAAGCAAAACAATTACCCCTGTGTTACTTCTTCAGGTGTGGTATCACAGAATCATAGAACAGTTTGGGTTGGAGGAAAGCTTTAAAGGTCATCTCCTCACCACTGCAATGGGCAGTGACATCAGCCCATGGGGTAGCTCAGAGTCCTGTCCAATTCCATGACTCTGTGATTCTTGAAAATGACATATTAATTCCATGGTGGGAATATTAACTGAAAGCAGTGGCTCTGAGTCCCATCAGCAGATTCACTAGTGCTTTGTAAAGAGTTGCACAGAATTTCTATTCATCTCTAATTTTGATGCAGATTTTCAGATTCTTTCTTCTTAAAAAAAAAAAAAAAAAAAAAAAAAAAAAACAAAAAAAAAAAAAACCAAAAACAAAAAAACATAATGTTCACTATCTCGATTTAAGGATTTTATCAATGTATGTAAGAGGATTTTTGAAAACAAATGTTATCACCATCTCCAGGACAATGGAAGTTCCTATGGCACCAAAGGAAGCATGCTGCCACAAGTACAAAATAGCACAGGACAACAGCAGTATTACATAAAAGAATCTACACTGGGCTGATTTTTAAGACTCAAACTTTGGTGATGCCTGTGAGTGATTTAAAGGGATGTTTGCACTTAAAATTAATATATACCCACTTTCAAGATCCCATTTACGGCACATAGCTGTCCTGAAGTTTATCTGTTTTATTTCAGCTTAGGAATTCTTTTTTTCTTCCATATTTGTAGTTCTAATACTCTAAAAATATTGGATTAAAGACCTCTATACTAACTGTATCTAGCAGAAAATAATCTTGGCCTGGATGTAGAAGAGGTAGAAAAAGCCAAATACAGTCTCTGTTGTTTCATTTTTTCCTGAACAAGACATGCTCTGAGCAAGACTCTTCCTTACTAAAGATTTGCAGCTTGTGTAAATAATCTTGGCTACCCTGGCTTGACTGCATCTGTGTCAAGCAGTCCACGCACAGCCCAAGCAATAGCAGTATATCATCTCAGGAGAGTGCAGGGAGAGATGGAAGGAAAGAAGCTGACCAGGCATGAGACTGTTCTAAACTGAGAACCAAGTTGGCACATTAGCATGGAACTCTGCTGGGCTGATCGCTCTGGTGAGAAAGTGTCCATAGAGATGTACCCCCAGATAGTTGCTGACATTTTAAAACTCTCCTTTGCCTTTTATGGGAGCTGCCATTTATAGCCAAGAGATGGTTTTTATTTTATTCCTTCCCAGTTTCTGGATCTAAACCAGTACTAGGAAGTCTGTTCAACAAACCCACATGAGACTTCCCAGTTTAAAGCTGCCACCTCCAGCCTGCTAAAGTTTGAAGGTAACACACTCTGTGGTTTGTCTTTCCACCTTATCTTCCCATCAGCATTTGTCTTAAGCTTTTATTTATATTGTTCTGTCACAACTGAAAACATAGAGAGACAACTCTTTTATCTTCAGCTCTGTGGTGTGGTTTGGAGCGATTTTGGCAGTGTCATTTATAATCAGACCTGCTTAAGCTGTGAATAAAACATTCATTTACATCAGGAGATACAGAAATCATGTTTACACATTCAGTTCTGACTCAGTACAACCAATAACTGTAAATTGTAATGCTTTTTGATCCCTAATTGCAAGGTACAATAAGAGCATAAAGTCTTTCAATCATTATACACACTTACTTTATTTTCTGTTTAATAAAAAATTACTATGATAGCTACTGAGAAATAGATCCCAGAAATTTAGCACACCAAAACTGTCTACTAAAAAAGTTTCTAGGATTTGGTTTCTCAGAGAAAATATACATAATAATCACAATGTTAGGGCCCCAAGTTTAGTCTCTATTCTCAGATCATCCAAGATACTGAATTGTTACTGTTGTATTGCATTTCAGTAAGAAATTTGCTCTCCACCTTCTTCTCCATTACAGTTTCATTCCAGAGAAAAACAAAACACTACTGAAAATAGTCGTTAATTCAACATTAACATAAGTTCAGCAAAGCTCTGCACAAATCTTCCAGTACAGAATGTGGCTTTCTTTGTTTAAGCTTCTAAATTACATTATATAAAAGCCTATTAGAATTTATATCACCCACCCAAAACTCTGTATAAACCCTAAGCTCTGCAAAGTGTAACACAAACCAAAGATAGAAGATTGTAAAGGGAAATAAAATGCCAAACATAAGCTTCACAATTTGCCAAGAAAACTGTAGATAAAAATAAAGCTGGGAGTTTAACTCTAATACTTGGCTGCAGGAAAGCTTACTTTGCTGAGGACTAGAGTTTAAAATAATTCCCCAAAGAACTCTGGCACTAGGAGATTGCAAGGACTTACGTTATTTAGAAAACAGTTTCTTCTACAGACAGAATGATTAGCTTACAAGAACGTATCTGGCTTTCCTTCTTCTTAGTTTTTAGTTAAAATCATTTTGACTCTAGTCTTTTTGCAGAAGACCCAGAGTGGGGAAAAATAGTTCCATTAAAATAGGACAGCTTTCAACAGAGATGATAAATTCCATTATGTCTCAGAGCAGAAGCAACAGTAATCAGATTTTTCTGGCTACTTTATGTTCTCTCTGGCTACAGAGGAAAGGATTTTCCCCGTGAGAGGCTACACCCCAAATAACTCAAGTATATCACTGTTCTCTCAAGATGTCAGGGCCAGAGACAAGTTACAATTCTAGAGCTTATTGCTACTACCAGGTTTCAAGCTTTGCACATCGTTCCATGCAAAGGAGTTTATACTACCATCTATTTCTACCACTGAAATTTTCTGTTTAAATCTAGACCCTGAGAGCAAGACTATATTAGCTCTTTGCAGAGCTCATGGCAGCGAACAAAAATCAGCTCCTGGCTTGTGAGACTGCTTCCCTTGCACCTATTATTTCTGAGTCAGAAGGCTGGTGTGTGATCCCATAGCTATGTGGTTTGATCTGCACCTGGGCTGCTGCAGTCTTGCTCTCCTCTACATGCTACCATTCACCTCTCCTTTGCTAGCCCTGCTGCTTCTGCAATTGTTTGGTGACGTGAGCTAGCTGAAAACCAATCCTAAAAAAAAAAGGATTCATTTTTGTTTGGCTCAGCCCTCAAAGGAGAGAGGACCATGGCAGCCCCCAGCAGTTCAGCTACAATTGCTGCAACTCTGCCCCTTTTTTCACATCTCCAGCTTGTCCATCACATCAGACTCTTCCATTTCCTCCACTAGATTTTCTAACTGGAGCCTTGTGCTTTCCTCTTGCAGATTCTCAGTTAGCTGAAGCTCTTCATCAGCATCCCCTGAGCTATCTTATTCTTCTACTTCCAATCCCCTGCACCTAACATCAGTGAAAATGCTGACATGCAGTGACAACTTGTTATAAACAGAGATCAAAAATATCCCCCTTGTTTACTTACACTGCCTATTTGCAAGACTTGTTTATGAGACAGTCTTTGAAGTCTATGTCTGTGCTACATACTGCTCAAATACAGAACAAAAATTTCAGCTGGAGGCACAAGGCAATAGAAGCTCCATGTCCTAGATCCAAAAGAGCAGTTGCTCAAGGAATATGTGATGTGTGGATCATTACCAGTACTTCAGTGCTGGTACCTGTTACCATTGCCATTACTATCACCGATACAAAGAAAAAATTAGATTACATTAAAATTTTAAAAAAGAGTTGTGAGGTAAGGAGCTTACTTGGGCTGCACATTACAAAATAAGTTACCCATTATGCTTGCTCAGTGTGCCTGAGCTTGTGAGGCTCAGCAGAGAGAAATGGGGGTCTGTGATGAAAAGCCCTCTGCAGTTGGCTTCAGGAGCAGCAGAGCGACCCAAGCCAGCAGGACTTACTATAAAAGAGAGGAAGGACTGTGCTTAACTTGTCATACTGACTAAACCCCACAGACAGCAGCTCTTCCACCCTGTCCTCAGACATGTGTGAACCCTGAGCACATTTTCAGCCCAGTCGTAGCAGAGTGATTTGGCTTTGGTGAAAGAGATCTGAATGTCACATGCACAGGGCTCACACAGGGTGTCTCACTGCTCTGCATGCTTCTTCAAAGGTAGATTCCTCACAAACACCAAGCTTGGGGGATGAAAATGTCACTCATCACTACTAGCATGTTTTTTTCAGGCAAGAGAGTAGGGACAAACCGAAGGCCATTCCCTCTATCCTTGCTAAAGTCCTCAAGCAAGCTGCACGCTATAAATCTGGGGCAGCTCAAAGTACCTTTATTAACAGTGCCCAGTGTGATTCTTGGTAACAAAGTCCAGACTGTGTTACTGAAGTAAGACCATAGAAGCTAAGCACTCTTTGGACATACTTTGCCAGTAGATTGTCAGCACAGGTTCTGTATGACTGGTCCTGATAAGTGCAATCCTCCATCAACTATCCCACACTGTCTTTGCTCTTCAGGTAGTATAAACTGCAGTTGCTTTTTAGCACTCCTCCACCCAGGAACCCAAACACCATCACTCTTTTCTGAAAACGCATTTCCTAGCCTACCTTGCCAGACAAAATCTCCATCTCAGAACTGTACTGCTGCCTGGGAAAGGATTCTTGGATTCTTTAGGCTGCAGGCCTGTAGTGACTCTTGGATCCCACTGCAGGATACATTTTCTTGGTTGCTGAAGCCTGGAAAGCAAAAGTGGGCTCTGCTAGAAACACATTAGATAAAGGCACAGCAAAGAGCCTTACTGAGAAGTGAAGAAGACATATAATCCAGGCTGCTCTCTTCCAGAATAGACAGGTTCTTGATAAACCTGGCAATGATGCCAGTCCAGTGTTGTCACTCATGTAGTCACTTGTCTCTCATATCTCCCAAGACCCAGAAGGAGAACAGCCGGCAGTGTCCACTGAGAATGGATTTGAGGTGTTATCTATCCTTAATGGCAGATATACACTGAGGAGGGGGATATGGACTTCATTTACAGCAGGAATAGCTCTGTCCTAAGTCAGGTTAAATCTACACTTTGAAAGAGACACAGTAAAAGCAAAGAGAGGCAGTTCAAAATACTCTGGCACACATTTTTCTCGCTCCGGAACTCTGTAATCTACATTCTCCCTACCTTGCAATGTATGAGATGTATGCAGGCATTTGGAGACTAAAAAATTTTGACTTTTTAAGACCAACTAATTTAAGGTGTGTGTCCTAAGGAAGCAGACTGAAGGAAAGGACTGAGAATTTCCACTGAGGAGCACACCAGGAGGCCCGGAGAGCACTGAAAGTGGTCTTGATGGTCCTGACTCTGGAAAGCAGCATGTGACAGCCCACTGGCCCTCTGTTATGCAGCTATGTGCATCCCCACTGCATCAGAGTGAGCAGTTTAAAATGACCCTCTTTGCCTCATGGCTGCAGCAAGCAGAGGCCATGCATGTGTCAGTGCAGCAGACAGGCATGTACTAACACAGCTCTGCAAGTGCCCACACACAAATCTCTTTGTTAGTCAAGCAGTTTTGACAAGATACTCATGGGATGACATTCACTAGAAGATTGGATTTTCCATGTACATGGAGCACAGCAAAGGTCCTACAGAACAGGACTTTGGACGCTGGTAGGATGCTGTTCACAGTGCCTGTGCATTTAGTGTCTGTAGCCACTCATAATGATGGCATATCACAAAGATCCTGAGCACACACATAACAGCCAAGCAGCCAAAGGCCATTATCCACTCTAGCTTTTAGTGTCAGATCTGGCTTTAGTCACATGGGCCAAGACTAGTGACAGGCATAAAGAAATGGAACAGTTGGCCTGAGTTCATCTATATGGAATTAGCCTAAGCACTATAGCCCCTCTCTTTACTTCTGCTAGCAGGGATTGATCTGCATCCAGTGCTCTACATTGTACCAAAGGACAAGGCTTCACTCTGGCAGCCTGAACCTGTGTCACACAAACAACTGCTGCTAGGTTGAAACCAACCTTCTGTATATTGACTACTGTGCCTATAATGTTTGCTTCTCATGTTATCTTATTGGAACAGCTTCGCAGAAACAGAGGTCATTTAATAACTCCTTATCCAAGCTTCAAGCTGGGTTTTATCTTTCCTCTCTTCTTGCAAAAGATATTGTTTGTGAAAAGCAATCTGACTGACTGTGGACTGCTTTCTGTTTGTTTCTATGCCCATGAAAGCACTTATACTTAATTTCTTTTCCTGTGTGTAGTCAGACAAGTTTAACTATTTTCTAACTTGGCCAGTAGATATGTTTGTACATGGATATGCATCCTATCTCATGGTTAAATATAATTTTCATTGTTTTAAATGCAATGTATGATTCATGTGTCATCTTCACACACTAAGTGCTGTTGAATATGCTAGGTATATATTTTGAATCTCATAAGTGCAAGTGATTACAACAGTCTTTATGAGCTCAGGACTCTTGAAGAACTAGTATTAGATACACATTACACTATTCTAATGAAGGAGAAAGTGAGCAGACTTGGACTCAAGAAATACCTTTTTTCCTGAGAAATGTATATTTGGCAGCATGGTGATGTTCTTTTGAGCTGAAGGTGACTAAAGATTCATAATAAAAAATGAATAAAATCTATTAATCAGAGAAAGGAGAAGAGGCTGCAAGGCAGAAAAGAGACTGATGGCTATCCATAAAATGTTTCGATTCTTGATTTGATTTCCTTTAGCTTTGTGCTTTTCTGTTGCCTAAGGAAAACTGTGATCAAACACATCACATCTAATGTCAGACAGAGTTAATCTAACTCTTTGTGTGGAATACTGTTAGTTTACCAAAATGATGCATCAAATCCCTGAACAGTTCAAAGGTTGTATGCACAAGTTATTATTTCCCTACAGATAGGACAATCCAAATAAAACATTGTTTCTGCTCCTTGAACCAGAAACAGAAAAGGCTAATTTTGCAGTAACAGGCACTCCCAACATTAGGCCTATTTTGTCTAACAGAAATTACTTGAAAGATTGTCAGCTTTATGACTGTATTGAGGACTGTAAAATATCATAGAATATCACCCAGATACCAATGAAGGAAATTAATTTTTTAAGATACAAGTGAATATCCTGTATATCTAAGTTTTCTGAGGTCCACTAAGAGGAAATGTGCTTTTCAGTGTTGCTGTAGAAAATTCCATTCATGAGAATTGGATTGACAGTGTCTGTATCTCACACTATCCAAAAAGAATCTCCCATACACATATTAGCTCATTTACTGTTATGAATAGTAACTGCTTACAGCAGCACAAACGGCTCTGAGGACCATTTGATGTAAATTCTGCAATAGCTTAATTCCATGCAGCTCCAATGACTGCAGTGCAAATATGTTAGATTTAAATAAGCACAAATAAGCAGAATTAAAACTTGGAACCACACTCAGCAAAGCTTTCTCACAGTCAATCCTACTTGCAGAAAGGATTATTTGGTCTTTCCTTTTAAACATATTTGATAAGCCTTAAAAAAACCCTTCTTTCGTACAACACGCACATAGGGACTGTCACAATATTACATCCCACTTAAAGTGTCTTCTTGGTTTAAAGAAGGAAAAAAAAAAGCAATTCTGTATTAAAACGGTAGCACACAGTGTCATTTTTGACATAAACAGAACTACCTCAGATGGGCATAACTTAAACTGTATCTCTCTGCAGACAACTGCATTCAGAGCAGACATGGCAGGTTTATCATAATTTCACCGTGTCATGTATTTATGATCCCAGTGGAAAATAAAACTAAAGAAAAAAGAAGTGGTGAGTCCAGTTACACCTTTAAAACGAGAGCAGGTACAAACATGCTCTGCTTAGAGTTGCGCCAAGAACAGCTCATTCAAAGACATGCAAAAAACGCATTCCCTCCTATTCCAGCCTCCCAGTGAACTTTCACCAGCATGCCTATTAGCCACCAGAGCAGCACAGAAAATCACTTAACAGTACTTGTCAGTAATATTTTACCTGTCTCTATTTTCAGGTGCATAATTCCTCATCTGGGGAATTTGGGCAGTTGCGTGTCTTTGAGAACCCAAATCTAAACTTCAGGTAATTCAACCTGCATCATTAAACACGTATTTGAAAACACCTACCCTGCTGGGAACACATGCTTACCCAAATCCCTATGCTAGATTTGGATTATTCACTTTGCTCTCCACAATCCACATCCCACAGTTCCCTGCAGCAAATAACTAAAATGCTTACACTTCCAAAAACCTGGCACTTCTGACTGCCCGTGGTAATTCATACCTGAAGGGGCTCCTCACTGGACAGCAGGTAGACTGGTGAAAAATGTCGAGGACTTCACTGAGTGTGAAGTCTTTCCTCTGAGGAGGAAATGTTTTGCCCATTGCAATCTTTCACCTTCTGCAAGTGTTACCAAGCACTGGAACAGGCTGCTTGAGTCACCATCCCTGCAGGTATGGCAGGTGTGGTGCTAAGGGGCACAGTGGACTTAGCTGTTTGGTTTATGGTTGGACTCGGTGATCATAAGGGTCTTTTCCAAACTAAATGATTGTTAGATTGATAGACTGATTGAATCTTAGACTGATTCTTAGATGCATGGCTTCATCTAAAGAGCTTACGAAGTAGAAGAGATGAGAAGAATTATTAGATCATCAAGGCAGCATCTTGCATACTGAGTGCTGTGTATCAGCTGCTATTGATGTAATTTAAATCTTTTTCTCCTTCTAGGTTAAATAAAATCAAGTTGAAAGCTTCACAGATTAGTCTAACATACCAGATCTCCCACAGGGAGAAGACAGAGAATATTTCTCTACAAAGTCATGAATGCTGGTTTCAGAAAATACTCTAAATCAGGCAGAAAATCACTGGTCACTGGAAAGTTTTTAACTGTTTTATGGTGTAAATGTCACTGTTCTTCAATACACTTGGATCTAAAATTTTAAAAGCTAAGAAATATATGATACATAGGTTACATGTTTGCATCAGTCCATTATCTAGCATGTACATTTCTTTTTCTGTGATTGTTTTCAGGTACCACACCTCCGTCTGCTAGAGCCAAACACAAGGAGATGAGCTATGCCATCTTACAGATTGCACAAACAAAAGCACTCAAGTTGTGGGCTCGGGCCTCAGGAAACAAGTTCAGACACCATGAAGTTCAACTGGCAATTTTATTGCCTGAAAGAGACTTGTTAGTGGAGAAGGAAGACTCAAACCAGTTAGTGACGAAGAATGCAGGCATCACCTTTCACAACACCCACATACATAAGATTAGCTGATTCCAGCCCATCCTCTTAGCTCCTTCCTTGAAGTAGGATCAAGGTTCCCCATCACATTTCAGCAAGTGTCCTAAAAATATGCTGATCTGACAAATAGTAATTAAGATTTTTATGTTTGTTTATTGGTTGCTGTTTGGGGGTTTCCCCTCAGGTTTCAAGGAGATTTTTGTAAGATGTCTATCTCCTCATGTACAAGTAAAGGATGCAACCTCATTATGTGTATTCCTGAGACTCAAGACGACAGGACAAGTCTTAACCACCTAACTAGGAGATTCCCTAGACATGTGAGCCTTGCTCAGAAGCACAGCAGGCTGCTGCCTTTCAGCAAGCCCTTGTTGTTTGCATTGCCTGAAGGGGCTCTGCTTTGGGCCCCATTTAAAGGAAATCACAGAATACAGGCCCAGAAGAAATGGAAGTCTCTCTCCCAGCCCTGACTGATGCAGCAGTACCTGTATGATTATCACCACAGTGATGGTGCAGTTTCTCCTTCCAAAGCCTGCAGAAAGGATAACTACCTCACCTATTAATGAGCCCTTGCCTGCATCCAGTCCAAACATCACTTACTGCAACTCAAGTACCATGCACAGATAACACAGGGCATCATTCATTCTGTTCCATTTTGCAGTTATCTTGTCTATATTTGATGCCTTTTTTATCTTTTTCTGACTGCTCTTTCCTAGACTAGAGACTGGCATTTTTTCTGTCTTGTCTTGTAGATCTCAATTGTTAGCTGGAGTTACCAGCAGGAGGACCACATTTCATTGATTGCCATAGTGACAACTTATTTTTATGCCTGGAGATCCTATCTTTTAAAAATCTATTTAATTGTCTAGGATTTCAAAAGTCATTATGACATATATAAACAGACATTTGTCTCTTCACTGATAAATGCATTAATTTCATTTACCACTGAATTGTATTATTTTGCTGTGCCATGAAAATAAATGATTTGTTGGTGCACAGAACTTTTATTTGATTTATTCTGCAGCTCATCTGACTACAGCAAACCACTGGGTACCATAACTTTTTTCTATAATATATGAGAAGGATATGCTACTCCTCTAGTCAGCTATGCTTTCACCTGCTGACAACAGCCATAGTCAAGATAATTTGACTAGTAGCAAAATTAAGAAATCAAAGATTCTTTCCCCTCCCTTTTCACAAACACATTATTCAGTTTTTCAAGTATCTGTTTTTTAATTAGATATTTTACCTATATACTTTCCCCATATCAACAACTGATAAACTATCACAGTCGAAATGGAAAACCACATCTGTTCAGGAAGTGTGCACAGACAAGAAAATTACTTCAATCATTAACTCTGCATCTCCAACCAGAAAGTAATTTCTGGCTTTTCAGTAGGAAAAATGAAGGTGTATCTGCTTTGCAATTACTTAGTACCTGTGATGTTTAGACTTTGGTATCGTTTCGTAAAAAGTTAAGTATGGAATACTTCAGGTGTTCGTAATTAAAAATCACCACTACAATGTAGCCTGCATGGACAATTAATAATGAAATAAATCAGAACAAATTATACACTGACAGTATAAAGCAATGCTGGAACAAAGCAAGTGGAAAAAAAAAAAACCCACAGAGCTCTTTGTTTAGCAGATGAATCAGTTTCATCATCCTTGGTAACAAGATCAGGCACTGTAATTAACAGTTAGAAAGCTGGTAGTGTAATTCATCCAAGTTAACTGAAACCAGGGTGTGATGTCTGAGTATGTTTTTGCAGAAGGGTGTTAGCTTTCCAAGCCCTCTTCACAAGAACAGAAAACAGGATAAATTTTCTTTTCAGTGAGTTAGATACAGACATTTTAATTGAGCTGAAAATAAAAGTCTTTGGAAACAAAGACAAAAACACCACACTCAAGTACTATCTTAACAAAGCGAAAAAAAAGAACGAGGCTAAATATAACTAAGCAGTTTCTGTAACTAAAGTGTTCAAGAGCAAGTGGTCTTGAGTTGGAGACCTGATCTGTCAAAACTTTATTCCTAAATGATTCTCACTCAGGTAAGAACATTCATAAGAAGAGCTATAGCACTGATCTTCACGCCTCTCTCCATGGAAAGCAGAGGACAGAGGATGCAACAAGTTCAGTTCCAAACATAATTTTATACACTGTCATGTAGCATTCCCTTTTATGTTTGTCTGTTTGTATTTCCACTCTGAGTGACAGTCAGTACATTTGAACAAATATATATTAAAATTTCAGCATAGCTGGAGCTTAACTGCTTTCAAAACACCTGAGCTGGTCAGAGCTAACTCTTACATTATCTGAAGCACAGATGGGGCCACTCTGTCACTTGTGAACAGGCCCCAGCATCTCAAGCCCACTAGAGGCATAAGTGATCCAGCCTCCTCTACGGAGCCTTGGATCCAAGCTACACCAAAGTCTTCATTTTTTTTCCAAAAAACTACAAAAAACTCTCTAAGACACCACTGCATTCAGAGACATTGATGTTTAACCATGCACTGCTACAGACTCTGTAATTTTCCATTCGTGGTCTTCGGGGCTGTAGATAAGCTCCACTGTCAGAATAACCTTGGCAAAACCCTTCCTCCACAACATCCCCAACCTTTGAATTGTTCCAGTGGCGCTTTCCTACCCAGTACTCTGCTCTGGCTTCTGAGATCGCCAAAATTTCTTGGCTTCTCTATTAGTTCACTGAGTTGACCTATACTCAGTAACAACATAAAACCCTTTACAGTGACACTATAGGCCACTAATCTGTTTAGCAGACACTTTTAATCATTTGGGATTAGCCAGAATATAACTAACAAAGCAAGCATAATTCGAGCAAGGAAGGAAAGAGAACAGACTCAGGTTTGACTTGAGCCTGGTGAAGTTTGACCCACAATATTTTTAGGAACTGCCTGAAGCTACTTCAGAACCATCAGCAATTATCATTGAGAACTTGTGGAAGATGGATGAGGCTTTTGATAAAGGGTGACTACAGTGCTTATCTGTAAAACTAGAGAGATAGGAGGACCCTAGAAATGACAGAGCACTTAGCCTAACACTTAAGTTCTTGGACAAATATCAGAACAAACCATTCAGCTCCTATGTAAGCACCTCACAGATAAGGACACATCAGCAGGGATTTGTCAGTAGCAAATCACTTCAGTCCAAGTTAATTTTCTTTAAGGCAAACAGCAAGCCTAAAATCCAGTGGAGATATGAGCGATTGATGGATTGTTGCCTACTTAAGGCTTTCATGCTCTATCACATAACAATCCCATAGACAAGCTATGTTAACATCTTCAGGCAGGTACAAATTATGGAAAAAATATTCAGAATGATGAGTTATCAATGAGAAATTGTCAAACTGGAAAGTATATCAACGTATGCAGAACACTGCTCTAGAGCCTCAGCTAGTCATTACATGTATCTGTGATCTGAAAACTGGTAGAGACTTACTACATCTACAAACAATGTCAGACTGGAGGGAGCTGTGAGCACTCTGGAAGATGACAACTGAAGTCAGTTGGGACAGCAATGAGTAACTGGGTCTCTGGCCCTGTTTTCTATGATTGTATTTTCCTTCATATCTAAACTTTATGCAAAACACAAGCTTTAATCCCCTAATTTGACACGTCCTAATGCTTGCCCTTACCCATTTTGTGTTTTCATTCAAGACTTTTTGGCCAAATCCAGACAATTTTGTGTATCCTCTGAAGCTGTCACAACTTGATGCTTGACTGCAAGTTCCTGTTGAGCAGAGCTGCTTTTCACTGTATTTGCACATCCCAAAACTTTGCTGTGGTTTCTAGCAGCTTACATGTTACAAATCAGTTAAAAGAAAAGGAAAAAAAATCCAACATAAACCAGGCAGGCCTCTTTATCAAAAGTGATGATTGTTTTCAGCGTTAAAGTATTCTGAATGTTTTGCACAGGACAGCACACTGGGCAGGAATTGAATTTAAATTTGCATGCACTTTTAATTTGCTTTCTTTTCATATAATATCTAAGGAAGGAGTATTCAGCTCTGGTATGTACTAATAGCACATGTACTGAGGGCTGACATGTGGCAAACAAAATGAAGTCTATATAAAATGAAACCATTCTATACAAGGATGCTGGAGCCTAAGGGATGGAACTGCCAGCCCTAAATGGCCCAGCAGCCAGCTTCTGCAGTGTCTGATCTTGCAAACATTGAACACACATGCTCAGCTTGACTATGAATAACCCTACTGAGCTGAATGGAATTACTTACAGTAGTAAAGTCTGTGGGGGGGCTCCCACAAAAGTCCATGCATAAGCACTCACAGATTTGGGATTTAGCACAGGCTATTAGAAAAACAAAAGGAAGAAACTGGATGTCTCCTGTGCTACAGGGAAGTTTCAGAACAGCAGATATGCTCAGACCCCGGTCCAGAAAGGCTGGAACTTTCTGTAAACCCTCACTGTGGAGTCTTCCAAGCAAGCAGATGGGGTGGAGCTCCCATGTCTCAGAGATACTGTGGTACCCAAACACCCTCACAACATCTGTGGTGCTTCTGGAGCTAAGATGGCAATAAAAGGCACTCTCAAATTTGGCACCTGTTGCCTTTTCACTCGGTTCAGAGACACTGAATCACATACTGTATGTTCATTCACAGTGAAACATGAGCCAAGAATAAAACCTCACAGGCTTTTACACACTGCCCTCACCCCAGCACACTGGTATTTTCCAAACTTCCAGCCAAATGAATACACATGTCCACAGCCTTTGAAGGGCCAGCCTCCATACTGCAATGCATATCCTCTTTACTGTTTCTGTTATCATTTAGATATAACTTTGGTTTGCTTAATAGTTTTAAATGGTGGTTTTGGGGTTTTGTTGGTTTCTTTTTGTGTTTTTTGGTTGTTTGGTTGTTTGATTTTGGTTTTTTTGGTTTTTTTGTTTGTTTGTTTTGTTTTTTGGGGATTTTTTTGGGGGGTGGGGGGAGTAAAACACTTCACTAGATCCTAAAAAGTACTTAAGTCATAACACAAAAATAAATTATCTATGGAGGATTTAAAATAGGCCTGTATTCTCTATCCTGTAAAGCTTTATGATTTAGTCACTGGAATGGAGAAGGGATGATGCCACAGTCAAAGCACAGGATTGACACTTAAGAGACAGGGGCTTTACCACTGACTGTTGTAAATATCCTCTGTGATTCTAAGCACATGATCCAAGTTCTTTGGCTGATTTTTCATCAGTGATCCATCATACTCAACCAGAATCTTCAGACTGGATACTCAGATACCATACACTCTGCACCCTTGAAATCTAGAAGGTTTCCTTTACAATACCTCATATGCTGCATACCCCATTACTGACATTTTCAAAGGAAGTGAGAGTGAGGTGGGAGAAATTAGCTCAGAAATCAGAACATTCAGGTTGTAACTGGGGTTGGATTTCAAATCCTAAAGCTTAATTCATTAATGAAAAGATCTGACAGGAAAGTGTTCTGGACACAGTGTGTTATTTCTTACATTTTTCTCTCTTGAGTTTGCTTGCCCCAAAAACCATGTTCATATATCAGTCTCCGTAAGGTCAGCCTGAAGCTGTTGTAATTATGGCAGGTTTAAAACTAAAATAGCCCCACCAGGAAGGTGCTTTACAGCAGACTACCTTTGACTTCAGCATGGGAAATTAATACCAACAACCCCTTTTAGACTGATAGTTCTGCCTCGTGTAACAGGAAGTGGTGCGTACAGCGCTCACAGTACTCGTCTATCACACCAGTGCCTCTCAAGTGGAGGCACAGCAGAGCACAGAGCAGGAGCCAGAGAGCTTTTACCCAGGTGTAATACCCACCCTGCTCTGCAAGGCAGCAGGACACCAGAGCAGGGCTGAGACGACGGCAGCAGTGCCCCATCTCCTCCTCTGAAAGGCGCAGGGCACCAGTGCAGAACTGACTACAAGGCAGTGGTGCAGCAGAGGAGGAACCAAGACCTGGTGTGGGCAGTCAAAATGAATCCCTCTGGGCACAGCCAGATGCTCTTCAGACACCAGTGGCAGAAGTTCAGTGTTGAACCTAGAGCTAGGTTTGCTGAGCTGGGCTAGAATAAGCTGTCCAAACTGAAACACAGCTTTGCTGTCGTAAACTGTGGCCACAATGGGGAACTGTTCTGAATTTTAATGGTGCAGTAAACTGAGTAGCACCTCCTCCAGACAGAAACTGTGTGCAGAGGCTGTTGTCAGGCTATTTGGTTATCATTTCCTTCTGCTTTCTCCACCTGAACAAAATCAGAAGTGTTAGTCAGCATAGATATGGTGAATTATTCTCACCAGTTATTTTGTCAGTAATAATTCCTGATGCCTTCAAATTTAGGATCTTTTTTATTTTTACTCAGATAAAAATATTAGAAAGTCCTCACTGTCTGCATTTTATTTCAAAGTTGTCTGAAAATCTATTTTTAAGAAGGGATGGTCAGTAAATACTCATTAATCAGGACTATTCGGACCTAAAAAGGGATTTTAAATGTTATCACTCTCCTTTCATACTGAAAAAAAATGGTAAAAAAAGTCCTTGTGTCAACAGACATGTACACATCCTTATGATATCCTGTCAGTGCACTGTTTCATAAGATTATACTGTCATATGACAACAGGCCCATTTGTATCACAGGCTTCTTTTGAACAGAGGATGTGTTTCAGCAGTTTGGACTTCTATCTCATGGGTGGGATTTTGCCAGAGAAAAGATACAGATGGGCCTATTTAAGCAAGTGGACAGACAGAAATCATGGAGTACAGCTTTGGGGTTTTGACAGGTGTGACACACCCCTAAGCTGACTTTAAACGGGACACTAAGTGCAAAATGGCTGGGACTGCAATGCTAAGAAAGCTTTGGGTAACACACGGGAATCCCAGAATCCCCACTGAAGACTGTCCAGAATCCTGGAGCTGCTGAGAAGTCTCTGCTCTCAGGGCAGAGCAGAGCTGCCACATAAGGAAGTACTGGAGTTAACCTTGCAACAAAGATATTTAATTTACATTTCCTGGTATTCAATACTTGTGTAGAATATCTGTGTTCTGTTCACTGCCGTGCCACCTGCTAGTTCTATGGTTTCAGCCACAATAGTTTCATACAACTGAAATGTTTTCCCTGGCCACAAAAGTTTTGCCTTGCCCAGATAGAAGTCCTCTCAAATGTTTATCTTGATCTCTTAGAATACTGGCCCAAGAAACAGAAATTAAGAAGTGCAGCTAATGGAGCAAACAAGAAGAGAGGACTGAAAAAGGAAACTGGAAAACAAAGATCTGAAGAACAGAACTGTGAGCTGCCTTCAAAGATATCAGAAGAATAGTTCCAGCTGAGAGAAAGATGTCGTGTGTGGCTGTTTACTTTTGTGTACATTAATAGAGGAGAGCCAGAGCAATTCAATAGAAGGCATTATTACTGCTAGTGTTTAATAACAGCACACCTGAAACTACCAGTGAAGAGTTTTAACTTTATTAGGCCCAGTTATTTCCTGAAGAATTGTCCTTATCCATCCTCTCAAGTTCCCTTTGCTAGCACCCAGTAGAATGGCATTTTGGCACCTCTCACATCCTTTACCAGCACAGTCATGACTCCACAATGTGTGTGGAAAGAAAAGTCAACTGTAGGGTATTTACATGCATACTACAAAAGCGAGGATTGGGCACTAGGCAGCCAAGATCTAGTCACTTGTCTAACCAACATGATTTCTTTGACATTTGGACAGATGCATGACACAGTTGCTGCAGCTCAACAGCTGGCAATTACTTCAACTGCAGCCAAGCATCCACTGTGTGTCAAGAGATCCCAGATGACAAAGCAACCCAGACTGATGGGGCCCACAAGCTTCCAGCTGTGGCACAAGATTGGGAAAACTAAGTATTGTGCCTGACTGTAAGGACTAAAGACCTTTAATGGTCTGCTCAATGCCAGGCTTCATATAGATACTTCAGACTGTAATTCTACTGCTAGAAAGGAACTGAGCCTTGCTGGTCCTAGGCTTCTGTCTTGTTTCCCAGATTTTAGTTAGACAGGATCTCAGTTCCCTTGTTAGAGTTGGTTTGAAAGAAAGATGAATTGGGCAAGGTGATATAAGTAGGTAAAATGTTGACTGACTGACTGACTAAAAAAAAAAAGAAATAGGTAAAGTAGACATTTCTGTTACCTCACAGCAGAAGAGCCAAGAAAATGCTGAAGCAAACTGCAAGATGATAAATTCAGAGCTGATAAGAAAGTCGTTATAAATATATATGTAATATAAGAATTTCAACCAAACCCTACAATCAGACACTGAAGCTACAAGTTAGGCAAGACTCTACCAGGGTTTGCACATTTATAAAACAGACATTTTTTCAAAGGGCAAGGACAACTAATTACACATTCCCAAGCTCAGTATTTAGAGACTGCATTGCAACAAGGAAGAGACTCCTTTGAGGACCAGAATCTCACACATACTAATTAAAAGCATGCTGTGCCTTCCCCTAGAGCATCCTATACTGTCCACTGCTGGAGAAGAGGAACTGTTATGCTGAAGCTGATCCAGAAATGGATTAACTCCTGTGCTTGTCTCAAGGTATTGTACAAGTCCATGGTCAGGCAGTGAGGGGCTTCAGGGAGCTGGAGACTAACTGCAGCAGGATCATCAGGGCAGGGCTGGGCTGAAATGAGGGCCTGAGCCATTGACAGGGTGAGGGAAATGCCTTGGGGAAGCTGGGCATGGCCATTAGTGCCCTCAGTGCCACAATCACAACTTATGAAAAAAAAAAAAAAAATTACTCCCAGTTGCTAAACAGTTTTTCTATGACCAACTCAAATGTGGCTTCCCAAGTTACACTCAAAAATATTCAAATATTCAAATACAAATATTCAAATACATCCAAATATTCATTAACTTTTATGAATAATATCCTTATCTCTTTTAAAGGGTGGAAGCATTGGAGTGGGAAAAGCAGATAGACCCGAATTCTGCTCCTGGTCGTGCTAATAACCTGAAGAGGGGAGGTCACTTGTCCTCAATTTTACCATTTCAGAATAGGGGACAATGAAACGGTCCACAGCTACAAGCAATAAGCTTTACACATAACCACAAGAAATGGGGTAATTTTGCATCAAGCCATTTTGGAAACTTTCAGAATTGAGGTTGAGAGAGTTGTTTTGTTTGCTAATATACGCTATATATTGGGGTTATTTTTGAGCTAATTCGTACCCAGGCTCTGTTAGTTGCCAAGAGTCCAAACAATACAATTCTGGGAAAGAGAGAACTATGTCCTCAATGTATTTGTAATATTTTAAGACTATGTAGAACAGTTTATCTGTATCTAGATGACATTGTTAAGGCCAATATGACAAGCCTATCTAGAACTGGATCTGTGCAAGCAGTACCCCTAACAAAGAAAGATTAAAGAAGAAAATATGGTCAAAGTACAGGGTAGATTGTTTTGGTTTGTTTTTAATCAGGTAATTCCACAATTTAGTACAATTATGTCCCTCCACATACTGAGTGCTGTTATCTTAGGAGTCAAGCAGTAATCAAAGAAAATCTCTGCTCTGCTGATTTCAGAGTTAGTTTTTTCAGATACATTATTTACAGACTATCATACGTTTTATGTTTGTCGTAAGAACAGATGTTGTCACTGTTCCAAGAACCTAATAAACACACCTAGCCATCAAAAACAATCAAAGCAGAAAAAAACTTCTTGAAGCACTGCTTACATCTGTAACTGATGAGATAATTATAGGCAGCTTTTCTGAATAAACAACCTAAAATTTCAAAATAATTTTCCAAGTGAAATCAGTTAAAAAGACAGAAGTGTCCCTTGGGCATGAGAACCATCAGTGCTCCTCACAGACATATAGCATAAGAAAAAGGATTTAGATGAGAAAAATGGAAAGGGTCTAGTCCAGTTTCACTGGTGTTAATAAGAGTCTTTCTATTGACTCCACAGGGCTAATATGGCCAAAGACAGCAGTTAGCAAGAAGGCCTGAAAAATGTAAGCACTGGATAAAAGATATGAAGCATAAGGGCAGATTGGGCTGGAATCTTTATGAAGTTAGGATAAGGTTGGACTTTCACAAATACAGTATTGAACTGATTGCAGAGAGGGTCTCATATTTCACAGCCAAAAAGATGATAATTTACTTAACTTTACATCCTCCTTCTAAATCCAGCCTTGGGAGATATGCAATATTATTGACTATTACCCTCTTAGAAGGGTCTGAACTTCAATTGTTCCAATTATCTTCACCACTTATTGGCCTGGAATTTTATCATAAATACTAGAAGCAGTAATCCCTTTTGAAACTGTGTTATCATGATATCAAGAGGTTGGCTTACATGGATATTTGGTCACTGTCTACCAGGGAGGTAGTCAGAAACCAATTAAATCTGTCTGGCTGTGCTGACATTTTACTCAGTGTTCACCAAGTCCTTTATTTCTGCAAGCGTACATTAAAATTTGAGCTGCTGAGAGTGAAGGGAGGGGGAAAAAATAAGTCCCTGAAGTCTCCTCAGTATCAGGTTGAAATTTTTGTTTAAAATCAAGTCTGATCAGTTCCCTAACATGGGTAAAAGTCCTGTGTAAGAGGCTATGTCACTCTCCGTTCCAATGGCCAGAAGCCATCGTTTCCACAAGAAACAAAAGCAACTAAAAGCTTTAAATCCTGTCCCATTGTAGGAACACAATTGAATTCTCTTGCCAGCATGAGGACAGAGTATACATAGTCACTGCATAGGACTGACAGTCTGTGTGGGAATTACTGAAGTCTAGCTGAAGATTTCCATATACAGACATTTCCTGCCATGAGAACATTACAGTACTAAGTCAGCATCCAAAGTAATCTAAAGAACAAAAGGAAAGCCTCTAAAACAGGGAGAAGGGAAAAAATTATACACAAAGATCATTTCACATATTCAATACAGGCATTTAAAGTGGAGGATGTCAAGGTCATATTGTGCAGCCTTTTTTCAGGCACATCAATAGCAGTGTGTTTTGAAAGTAAAGCCAGAGGCAGTATCTGACCTTTTTCAATTTTATTTTCTTTTTCCTTTGGATAAGATCGTTGTGAGATGCTGCCCAAGAGCAGAACTATAGGACATACCAAACACACATCTGAAACTGGGTACTACCTATGTTTCAAAGTATGATCGCAAAGGAACTTACAAGTAGCAGTAGAAGAGAAAAATGATTCTTGGGTCCATAGTCTGATAGTATAAAAATAATCTAACCTTGCAATAAACAAAGCAGAGAGAGTTTAATTAATCAACCATTACATTAGTTGTGTTTTAAGGGAACACAGCAATTCTCATGCAGGTTTGATAGCCTTCCAAACTGTTAAATTAATTTTGTGGTGACAAGTGAACTAATACAGATAATGCTCTGATGCAACCCTGTCCACCCACCTCCCAAGAAATCTTGTTTAGTACAGAGAAGAGAGGTATAGGCTGTGTCTGTATCAGCTCCGAAATCCAGCTCGCCCTTGTGACCTTGAATCCTGTTGCCCAACACATGGAGAAACAAGATTTCCCCAGAATTGTCATGATGGAGAGCATCTCCTTCTTCCACAAACAGTTTAGGCTAAATACTTTTGTGTTTCTATATACACAGACATCTGAGAAATAAGCAGCCATCATCCATGTCAACTCCCTTCTATGTTGCTTCAGATCAATCCCACTATAAAGACAAGAACTATTGAGTCTGCAGTGATTTTCCACTGTTCTCTCACTTTCCTTTTCCCATGTCTAATGACCTACAATTACATTACATATAATAATAATTAAAAGCAAACAAACAAACCCATAATATACTACACTAAAGCATTTGTTTTTCTGTGTACCCGGGTGGTACACCTGTGCAGGGATGCCGTCCCAAATCTAGCTCTGATGGTATTATACAGCACTAATATAACACTCAGTAGTTGTTCCATATACTTCCTCTATCTCACTGCTACCATTATTCATCATTACTTCATAATATTAAATACAGTGTTATCAGAACAGCTCCTAAAAGTGATGTGACCAGCACCTGAAAATATCTGCGTGCCACTGCAAGTGGTGTACATTTATATCTATTTTGCCTGAACACTTATTTGCTTGAATAAATGAGTAAACTCTTGATCCTTACAATGCGTTCTTAGAACAACTTGATTTTTACTGGATTTTCTGTTGTCAGCTTCTCCTACAAGAAAGCAGCTTTGAAAATCATATTAAAACAATCAAGCACGCAAGGAAATAGGAAGCCCTCCGTGTGAGTGCTGGGCTGGGCTTGGTGCCCCCCTCTAGGGGCACGGCTGCCTGATGCAGGGTGTGTGATTTACACACGTCTAGCATCTCCCTCTACTGGCTAAAACCATAGCAATGCTTTAATTTTTTTATCTGGAGTGAGAATCCCCTCATCAGGTCAACTCCTGTCCCCTAGTTTTTACACGCTTGTAATCTCTCTCTGTAACCCTAAAGCAGACAAGGTTTGCGTGCTGGATCAAGTGAGGCACAGGTCAGTTGAAATCTTAAATCCTTGATGCTAAATGCCTTCATGAGATGACAAAGGCCTCAGTGAAATGCTTTGAAGACAAGCAGGCTTAAGGAAGTTGAGTAGCACCTTTCTTGGGAACCCAGGACTAAAGGGGACTCTGCAACTACGGCTGCTTTGCAGAAGCTTTCATCTTGGACTCTGAACAATGTCTGATTTAGCAATATTGATTATTAAATGGTTTGGAAAACTGTGATCTTAATGGTGAACTTAAGTCTCTTAAGTAAAAACCAGAGTCCATTAAATACGGATGTTTTACCAAACCTCAGTTCTTCACTCTTTGATGACCTCTGAAACCATAACTCAGTGTTATTGTATGCCCCACACCAACAGCATTTTTTTATCTGTGCTGTCTTTAAGTGCTCAGTAGCTGACAGAACTGATGGAAAATTATCTTGATATGTTCTGAGAACTAGAAATGCTCATCTATGAACCCACTCCAGATAGAAAAGCATGGCAGGGGTACTTTGTGAGGAGAATTTCACCACACAGCACCCACACACACATTCTGTTTCCAGCAGTGCATTACATGCTTCCTCACACTCTGGAGAGCTCATAGTTTTAGCAGAGCCTTCAGGCTACAACCAGTAGTCTACAGCTAGGATTATTAAGGTACAATTCCCATATATTCCAACACCAAATGGCATTAAGATGAGATAAATAAATTCTAAAGTTAACCTTCTCTTTTTTAAGTTGCTATCAGAGTTGCCCATACAAATCTCCTGTAGTCAAGAAAAACTGAAAATATGATCAATTCCATTAAAAATGGAAAATTCACTTCATATTTACCCTACTAAAGTGTGGCCTGCACTATACATTCTTGATATATAGGCTACAGACACCAATATTTTTCCTGCTACAAAATTGTGAAGTTCAACAAGTAATTAAAAAACTATTTCTATTATAATTCACAATATTGTAAATAAGGTAAATAAAAGAAAAATTAGGTTAGTCATAGCAAGGAAGAATGATATCTTTTTCTTTCTTCTCCATCTTTAATAAGGCTTTTTAATTCACCGTTTCTTCCCTTTTATTTCCCTTCTTCTTTTGTTTGATAAGCTTTTTTAAAATTTCCCTTCCCTGCATCCTGTGTGCAGGGCGAAACCATTCAAGCAGAATTCATCACAGGAAAACAAACATAATATCTCGCTCCCATATTCCCAAGAGGGAATTAACTGAAATTACCAGTTCTTGGGAAATCGGCATAGGGAAAGAAAAAAAAAAAAAAAAAAAAAAGCGGGAGAAATTACTATAGCCAAGTTGTCAGGGAAACTGTTAGCACACTGGCAGCTCAGGAAAATGGGCTATTTGAAACACTTTCTACTAAGTACCCAAGCAAACTATAGGGTCGTTTGTGGGGATTGGAGGCACACAAAGCCTGAAAACATTATTGCCTTTGAAAGGCTTAGTAACTCCTGGCTATTGTGGGGGAGCGCCCTGCAGAATGGACGCTTGCTACCTTTTCAGCACAGACATAGAATTCTATGAATAGCACTTGGCTAATTCCCCCTTTGTGGAAGTCTTTAGGAAGCTTTTCATTGTATAGCCCATTCTATAGAACTCCTAAAGCCAAAAGATAAGAGTTTTCTAAGGAAATTGTCCAATTCTAAGTGGGCTTTTCAAAAATTATTTGTGCCCAGCCCTGTTACATTTCCTTTGCTACTCAAGCGGCAGCAATTATCACAGCGAGCAGCAGGCAGACTTTTGTGACAGAGCTTCATTGCCTTTAGTCCTGCATGAGTACGTGAAAGGACAGCACCCTGGCAGTTCCAAACGGGCAGGCAGGTTCTGTAAGCTGCACCTCAGTCACAGAGCTAAGGTGCCACACAAGGCTGTGATGATCAGTGCAACATTCCCCTGAGCTCTGTGTTAGGGAAGGCCTCAGACTGTGACACGAGCTGAACTTAGAGCAGGCTGGGAACCTGCTGCTGGGTGAGAGACCGGCTCCAACAGCCCTCCCTACACAGAGGCACTCAAACCCAGATGATGTCTTGTTTTGCTGTGCTGCTACAAACACATGCAACTACAACTGTGGCTGGGAGAGCAGAAGATGAGAGCTGGAGCAGAGGTATTGTGGCATAACTGCACCTGAAGTTGTATTTTTGTGAGGAGAGTAATGAAGATAAAAAGGGAAGAAAGCAACACACCTATGCCAACCAAACCTTCAAGTTGGCCTTGTTCTGAACAACTGACCAGTCAGAGCAAGTACATTAACTGTGGGCCAGGGTAGATGGTGGAAAGAAGGACAAGAAATCCTGGGCTTTAGCCTGATCCAGGAGTGCAGTGGATATGTAACAAATAAGTAAATAAATGTCTTTTATATTGTCTGAGGAGATGCCTTAGTCAGTTGATAGTTAAAAGTGTGGAGCTCTCATATACCCAGCATCATGTTGCAGAAGCTAAAAAGGCCAGTAGCAGATTTCACATTATCATTGCATTCACATGGATCGGGCAGAGACTTGTGATCAAAAATACACGAGGCAGTCTGAGATATTCTAAACATGATCTGTGCAAGGGTGGGGAGGGGGGAACACCAAGAGATAAAACCTTGCTGACAACAATAGCAGGTTAACATCAGAGTAAAAACTGAGATTTTGGGGGCCATCCCAAGGTTTTTCTCCCCATTTCCCCTCTTTCAGGAATATTGCCTATGCAATATCATGCTTAAGTGTATCAATAGTAATTGGATTACAAATACCGAGACCTGCGAAAGACAAAGTTTTGTGACCCGATTTTACCTTCTGTTTCACAGGTTATGGAAAGTTTCCTGCATGGCTTGCTCATAGAGTAATAAAGTATTTCTCTTTCTCAGATTACTCTATTTGCCTGTGTGAACTGCAGACCTACCAGCTCTGGAGATCCACCTAACTTGTACCTACTTATCCTCCCCAAAAGCGCTTGCCACCTCTGGCTCCCTTTCACCTTAGAGCATGAGGATGTGCACGCACGTATACAAGGTGTGTTAAGAGGTTAAAAGGGTGAATTTGTGCTGGGAGCATCACGTAGATGATTGGAAGCTCAGCTTGGCACAAGAAAAAAGGCCAAGACATGCCAGAATTTGCAGAGACATATTCCTCAAGTTGCTTGAACTGTACTTGGCTCTCAGACTCCCAGCAAAGACCACAAGACTGAAGGTCACCGTGCTCATGCAGAGAATTGTTAAGCAGGTGAGCACACACCATTGATTCTGTGCACATCTGAGGCCCTGCCATCAAGGGCACTTTGCCGTATGCATTCCTCCCTACACAGAGCTTTCCCTGACGAGGAGCAGCCATTACATTCAGATCATTCATTTAACTGGCTATAAACCCCCAGAGCAGAGCAGCCTAGCCTGCAGTTTTGCCTTTCTCTGCTCTGAGGAAAAACATTCACTGTCGTTCTCCAGGTTACCAAGCACACACACTGGAAAACTACTGGCGCTAAAGAGGCATGGGAAAAAGAGTCAAATCCAAGCCTATAGCCCCAAGGGCAAGAAGGGATTGCACAGCATTGTCTGGCCAGCCTGCCCACAACGTTTGGCACTTCCCAGCGGTGCTTACACTCACCTTCCTTATAAATTAACCTGCTTAAGCCACCAATGCCAAGCCTTGAAAGAAGAGCCAGAAGACACCTGCAGCAATGTCCCACTCCTACGAAAACTGCCCTGTTGTAAACAATTGGGAAGGATACTCTTGCAGAGACTGGGACTCTGATTCAATTAATTTCACTTCACAACTCAGCAGTCAGTTTCCATATCGAGACAGAGAAAAGCAATCTGTGCCACAACAACTGATGTGTAACAGGGAAACAGTGCAGCCTTTCTCCCAAAGACAGATTTTACTGGTTTGCAGAGCTTGGCTCTGAGGGTACTGATGTACAGTATAATCCAGAAGACTTTGAAGTATCTGAATGAGCTCTTGAGATTAAGAGTGGAAGACAGTCACAATAAACTGACCTTGGGTCAGTTGGCCCAAATAAAAAGCAGGGTCTGTCCTATGGGATGCCATCTTTTTCTCTCTACCACTAATCTCAAGACTGTTGAGAGGAGAAAGATGTTGGCAAATGTCTCTGGCACAGGGTTACAAGGCACATATAATACTCCACGAATCTCTTGGTGAATGATCTCTCTGGCAAATGTAACTCCCTTTCTCTCACTGAACTTTGTTCTGTGACTTCTCTAGAGAAAGAGAAAAACATTGCCATATGGAGTTGAGGAGAGGGTGAATAAAAAGAGGTGTGGCATCCTTGGATAGGCTGTGCAAATAACACAAGTCATGGTTGAGAAGAGAAACGTGGCAGGTGAGATAGGAAAAGGAGGAGTACAGCATTTCAAAAGGATCAAAATAGCAGAAAAACACGTTAACGTTGGTATATAATAACACTTAATATAACATGTATTTGGCACTGCAAAACCCCTACACCATCACAAATAGCATGACAGGACGGCATCAGGCCATGTACACAAACTAACTGTAGGCATGTCATTCCCGTTAGCTTTAATAGGAATTATGCATCTGACTAGGGTTTGGTAACATTTTACCTCCATGCATGCCCCGTGAGCCTCCACTGACACACAGATTAATGGACACATGTCAGTCCAGAGCATGCTAGGTGTTGGAAAGAAAGAGCATCACCACATCTGGGAGCTGCTAGCTCCAAACTCATGCTGTCTTTTAAACATACAATAGTTTTCAAAATTGGTTTTGTCTTCTCTGCAGGCCTGTTCCCTAATGGTATCACCGACTGCATGTTCTAGCTTGCATTAAGTAGCACCCTATTCACAAGGAGTAATTTTGCAAGAAATTGAGGTGATTTCAGCATATTTGTAGGTATTAAAATAGGTTTAGCAAGTATCAGAGTCTGAAGTAAAGTAGATAATAGGCATTAATCACCCAAGTAAATCCATTAGTCAGTTGCACAGCATTCATGGCTGTTCCTGCACCTACAGTATTGATGAAGTCACAATGAAACATCAGCCTTCTCCAACTTGCTACAGCAAATCCATGTTACTTGAGTGAAATAAAAAATTCCAGCCTCATGATCTCCTCCTTCACTATTGCTAATTACTTTGGTACAGAGATTTCAAAACCATTTTTATGCCACAATAAAAACACGTAATGGCTCATCTAGCCTGAAGAGGCATAATTACTACAAATATATTTGCAATGCAGATAATGATTCTGAATAGCATGTTTCCATGGGCAAAAGCTAAAAGGAGAAAGCAGACTGATGACTGTCACCTGACTGCCAGTCTTCTGAAACAATGCTCCCTCCAAGAAGATCAGCACTGCTGCCTAAAAGCTAATGTGCCTAAAAGTATCTGTCTCAGGCATCACTTAGTATTTGATCTTTCCTCATATTATTGGTCAAAGTGGTGTATTTTCAAAGGCTTGGGGAGTTTTTTTTCATATTTTGTCAATTTTGCTGTCAGCAAAGACCATTAGATAAAGGATCACTAAATAAATATATTCCACTCAGGAAAGTCCAATTTCCAGCAGCTGTTCACCACTATGGAAATAGATGTTCAATACCTATGCATATTTAATGCATAGCATGTCTAGATTGATAGCTAGACATCTCCACAAAATGAGATGTGGATTTATATGTTTGTAATTAATTTACATATACAATTGGATTTATCATACCATTCCATGCTGCCAAAGGCACTCTCCTTAGTTTCCTAAAACAACAAAGGAAGTTCCATACATGGAAAATAGATCCATGCTCTTAAAATTCCCTGTTTAAACTATCCCTGTTCAGGAAATGCAAGAGGTAAATTTGAGGAAGAAGGGAAGACTAAATTAAAACAAAAAGTATTCATTTTCCTTTTCTAAGTTATGGGAGGAAAAAAAAAAACCACAGCAAAATATTGAAAATAGACTTATCTTAGTGCAGAAAGTGTTCTGGAACTTTAAAGTTCTACTTATAATTAAAATGTTAAGGATGGAGGGAGCCCAGACAGGTATTTCTGTCAAGCCAGTCATGACTGTTTGCATTTCTCCTAGTCACGGTGCCCAGGAAGATTTTACCTTAAAAAGGACCCATCTGAAGAGCAGCCCCTGCTGCAGAGATCTGCTGCACCGTTACCTGCAGCCCTGCATGTATTTACCTCAGCACATGCCAGTTCAGAAGGCAACGTTGCCTTTCCTGCTCCAAACAGTCAAGTGTAAGAACATCAGAAAAACAAACTCTGGTCTAATACCTTTGCTCTTGCTGGAAGTTTGAGGCTCTTCCAGAGCTCCCTCCTCCTCCTGCGAGGTGAGATCAGAGCTCAGGAGACAGGACACCCACAGTGTCTGTCACCGTCCAGCAAACAGACACGAGCATTTCCTGACACCACATGCAGGCTGCTGTTGCAAAGCCCCCAGCATCACACCTCTGCCAACCACCCACCTTGGAGCCACGGCCCTGGGGCACTGGCACACAGGCACTGGGGAGCAGCAGTTTGCACTGCTTCCACCAGGGCTGCACTGGGAGCCACCGGGGCCTGACCCAGATTACACATAACCATCTGCAGCCAGCTTGTTTTTAGACAAATCAGCCTTCTGATCCTACCCAGGACTCTGTCCCACACACTGCTCTAACAGCACCACTTCTAGGGGCACGTGGGGAGGGTGGAAAAATGAACAAACACAGGAAAATGCCTGAAAACAGGAGGTACACATGCCATCCCCATTGCCAAAATAAGTAACTTGGTAAGTAATTAGTTTAAAGCCCATTCTCGAAGACTTAACATGTCTGAATTGCTGAATTCTGAGGCTTACTCCTTCTCCTCCATCCATCCCACTTTCCAAGAAATCCATGAGTCTAAACTTACTAACCATATTTTGAAAACTGTTCTCTCACTTGCAGTGAGGGTTAAGTAACCACCCTCACATCATCTCTCTCTCATGCACACAAAACCACCCCCAGTATCATGCCAGGTGTGTTAACTTGTTGGGGGGACTAATTCATGTTTGAAATAATTGATCTTGCACATTCTTTTGATACTTCTTATTCTGTCTCAAGCAAGAACTCAGAAGCTGTTGAAAAAATACAGAGAGATGAATAGCAAGAAAAAAAAAAAGGACAAACAACAAACATATTTGAGTCCAAAATTAAAATGGGTTAGTTTCCAGGTCTTGTCTAGCTTTAATCCTGATGTTTGCCTGAACCAATCTGTCCATTGTCAGCAAACAAGTGACAGTCAACTAACACTTCAATAGTCTTCTCCTGAGTTATTTTTCATGTTCCAGCTTCTTCACTGGCAAGTGTTCAAACCGATTTGCAATGATTTGATTGTCTTTCTAGTTTGAAGAATGTGATGAGGGTCAGTGCAAGAAAGCTGTACAATAGTTATTATTGTGCAAGCACTGGAATGATGAGAACACTGTTGTCAGTAAACATGGTCATTTCCCTAAAATATATTTATCCAGGTATTAGGCTCACTTAGTCCATGCTTGTGTGGACTGCTGGAATTACAGAATACAAATCTTCAAAATGTTCATTTAATTCTATTGACAAAATAGCAAAAATTAAGCTGAACACCTCAGGATCAGATGGGAAGTCTTGTATGATGAGCACATTCCCTGGAGAACAAATGGAAGATCTTAGCTATCATATACAGCTTCATAAACCATTAAAGAGACAGAATTATCTGTTCACAGTTAGGTCAACAGCAAAACCTCACTGGCATAAGAATCAGCACCAACATGAGAGCTGATCTGAAACACATGTCCAGGCCTTAGCAAGCTACCTTGACACAATGGTTCACCCTTAGCTACTTCACTAGCAGCATTTCCCTCCTGAAAAACAAAGGCAACTTTTAGTAATATACTTGCAAGGAAGGAAATCCAGAAATTCTTCCTCATAAAAGCTCCCTTTCCTTCCCACCCACTTGGAGCAGATTTTTTCCGCTTCTTGTCTCTGTCTCATTTCTAAGTCAAACTCCTTGCAGCTGCTTATTGAAGACCTAAGTGGTGATTCTGGCTGGCTGGTGGCAGCTTTTTTCTTTCAAAATAACAGACAAAGAAGGATGCACAATAAGAAAGATTTCTCCACTGTTTCCAACACAGTGGATGAGTAATTCCAAAGGTATCAAGAATTTATTCCATTTGCATTATTGCTTTTTTTGCTATTTTGCAGTAAAGCTCTTTTGCTTTATTTAGAGGATATGACAAAGAGCTAACTTAAGAGACATCAACAATGCTATACCACACAGAACAATCTCCTTTGCAAGGGGGAAGGATGTAATTAACAGCTTTCACATATAAAAGTTCATTGCACTTTATTCTTTTGCAGTGGAGGTTTCTGAATCCATTTCAATTTTTTATCAAGATAAAACAAGGTAAACAAAATAAGATTAAACCCAAACATCTCCCCCTGTGATTTATTCAAATGTTTAAACACTCTTTAAAAGATAACGTAGTTTGCTGCTGAGTGACAAGCAGGTGGTATATAATAACCATACACACAGGCTTTTCTCACTTTTAGACTCTGATTTAAAACTCTGAGAAGATTCCAGAAGAAACAGCAAACTGCAATTTGCCACAAGCACACTGCACTCTTGAAAGAGGCACACTGTATCAGCCACAGCAATGGTGAGATCAGAGACTGTTCATGGTGGATATCTGTGCTACATGAAAATGCACAGTCTATGTAAAGCTTATATCCCAGAGATCTGAATCCAGTTTTGATGTGATGTTGGTTTTGCTCACATTTGCAAACACTGATACAGAACTGCTGTTATTTACTTAATCGCTACCGCAGTCCCAATACCAGCTGCAGATAAATCAACAAGAACATTCTTGTTATTCTGGCATGCCTTCTGTTAGCTCTCATAAAAGAGATTTCCATTCTTGCATGCCTAGGAATAAAAGTTCCATCCATCAGAGTAACTCATCAGTTTTGAAATGCCCCTCTGCCTGCCCTTCATTGCCTCATGCAACAAGCAAGCTGCTGAGTCTTCTTCTATAAAGAAGAAGCCTATTCATCTAATCCATCAAACAGAAGAGGAGTAGTTGTTTTGGTCAAATTCATGCAAAAGGCTTGCTGTGCTGGCTAACTGAACCCCTGGATCCATGTCACCTTAAAGCTCCTCCAGTATGCAACAGGGGCAATATTGCAGCAATCAGACAAGCAGGCAGCTGACAACTGCATTTAAACAGATTGGGCCTGATCATCTTTAGGCCAGTGTTGTAATGAGAGGACTACAAGCAAGAATTATTTTAAAATTATATCCCTTAGATGCTGCTTATGATACAGCTTTTCAAGAACACTTGCAGTAATATTCTCCTTTAGGACAGGCAGAATAGATTTTATTTTTCATTAGCCTATAGCATCATAAAATTTGGAGTTGGGTAGGATATAAAAGAAGAATTAAAATTAATTGAGTGACTTTGAATATGCTTCTGGTGATTTAATCATCTTGCAAAACTACTGCTAAGAGAAGATTGACTCTATGTGGCCCTAATACAGAGACTACTTTGATCTGAGCTTTAATCATACATAAACAGTATCTGAAGGAGATTCTCTGTTGGAGCTAATCCTTTCACACCTTGGCTCACAGTTTTCTTCAACCAACAGGAGACATTTAATAGATTAAACTATTAAATATTACTCTGGTCCAGACCTGGATCATAAATCCCCAAGACAACATTTTCAATTAAGACTGCCTGAAAATGACCTGTTTTTCAATGCTCATTACCCAATACATCTATTTGGTTTAGTTATTCTAGTCATGTAACTTGTTAAAATTAGGGGCCATAGCAACATCTGAATGACAGATTAGGACAAACCCTGGAATTACACAGTTTTGCCTTTTTTTCCAAACCTCTTGACCTCATTTTCCGAAATCCAGCCTTACCAAGGATCTCGTTAAATTGTTAACATTTTACAGATTTTTGTATTAGTGGCATGAAACTACTGAAAAATATATCACGAGAAAAGCAGCTGCACCATAGATGGGGAAGTAGTGGCAAGAACTGGAAACAGGAACTAGAAAGGAACTGGAGTTTTTACATTGGTAAAAAAGATTCACCCTTTCAATACTCATTCTTAAGACATTCCTATTGCTGTGTATTTGAGGAAGAATAATAATTTCCTCATTTCCCATCCCAAACTAATTTACACCACAAGCCTTTTCCCAAAAACTTGCAATTACAGCAAGGAGGAATAGTATGAGAGCAGACTTTATTTTACTGCTTATGACTCAACAGTAATATATACACACCAGTTTGTCTTAATTTCTTCAAATATTCAGTGACATCTATTCAGAGCTGACCATCTAGCACCCAGTATCATGGAAAACAATCTCATGTCTCATTCCTTTAAAAACTTTCAGGAATGATGCATTTCTTTGTTTATTTTGCATCATTTCCCACTCTTCTAGATCCCTCATAGATGCTAATATGTTACAATATGGCTTAACCTCAGACAGACTCCCAGACACTGCACCAGAAACTGTTAACTGTAACAAAACATAATCTTATTCTGCTTTTTTCTTACTGCTTAGACAGTTCCTCATCTCATGCTCTCTGTCTCAGTTAAATGAAAAAGAAGACCCCGTGAGGAGCTTTGTCAAAGGCTTTTTGAAACATGATCTCTCCACAAAAGTTGCTGCAAAGATGCAGACTACACTAGACAGAAAAGGGATCAGAAGAGCAACTGCCTGGGCATGACTCATTTTCTGACACACATGTAAGCTGTGCCTCGAGAAAGGCACAGAGACACAGAACAAGAGCCTGTGATAAAATGGGGTCTGTAGTTTAATGACTGGCTCCAAGTCAGCTCCAAGCTTCACCACTCTGAAAAGGAATTGTTTGTGCAAATCGTTATGCTGGCTCCCAGCAGACCCTCCTTGTCTAAGTCATTAAGACTCTCCCTCTTACCACTATTAGTCATGCTGAATACTAATATTATTCATTATTACTCATGGTTTACTCTTTGAATAACCTCATTAATTTCAGTGAGAAATTTGCAGTAGGAGGTATTAGATAATCTATGCATTTATGTATGCATGCATGTCTAATTAAAGGGTATCAAATGAGATGACTGAGTTTCTATTGCTGACTAAGCTGATCCTTGAAACTCTGGATCCAGAAGTGAAAGTGTTTGTGGCTGCTGCTAAAGACGTGCTAAGTCAAGCTTTCAAAGGTACCTGTGGCAAAATCAATCTTCACAGCAATTTTCATGAGGATACTGCAAAGATGTACCAGCCTTTCACCTCTGGGCTCTACTGTATAAAAGAAGCTTGGAAAGGGGCACTTGTCTGTCCCTCAGTTCTCCCAAAGAGCATATTAGTAACAAAACTGGGAAGCAGACTTAGAATAAAATACATCCAGGTTTGTACCTCACAGCCCACTCTTCCTGCTTTTTTTTGCAGATTCCAGTGACATTGAAAACATTTCTCTTCTGCAGATCTTCCTCCTTCCAAAGCTAGGGAGAAGAGCAAGTCTTTAATTATAGGACCAAAGTGTATTTTATGACCCTCTGAAGGCATCCTGTGTTAGGATTATCGGGGAGCAAAGGGCAGACTCTACTTAAAGAAGAGAAGAGCTCATGAGAGCATCTCAAATCATCCAAATTGTAGATTACATGAGTGTTGTTGCTTTTTTATTTTTTAAAAAGGAAAGTTAATGTTCTCAGTGATTACAGCACATTGCAAAACTTTGTCTATTACAACATTAATCCTTTAATTATATTTTTAAGGAGGGAAATTCTTGTGATAACTTTTTACAGAAATAAATCAGGACAGCAGTGCAACAGGCAGGAGGAGACTGGAGGGGGATGCTGTCTGAAAACAGGACAATGAGTCAGAAAAGCATGACTGGTGTCTGCTCCCTGATAATTTCCTTCAAATGTTAAAGGAATTCCTTCTATGGGTGAGAATTATAATTTTTTCCTCTGTCCCCATGTCTTCCCCTCAGTCCCCTCCCCCAAGCAAAGTTTACCAGCACAGCTACACAGTCATCACCCATCCTGTTTTCTCACCACTACCCACCTCATCCCTGTGAAAGCCAGCTGGATCAGGCAGTGCCTGTGAAGCCAGGCTCCTAATCCCATCAGGGTGGGTGATAGCAATCTGAAAGCGGCAAGGCGGGACACTTTCTAAATACTAAACACTAAATACCACCCACAGGAAAAACTGTACTCAGCTGCCTACAGACTATGCAAACCTGTCTGCTCTCCTGGCCTGGAAAAGGAGCAGGAAAACAAGGACAGGATCAGACTGTGCCATTCAGTGACAAGGCCCTGGAGAAGCACACCCAGGCTTTCCCCAGCTCTGTGGAGCACACTTTGAATGTCAGCCCTGTATGTGACTTTGCTCTGTCTCAGGCACTAGACGTGGCCCACACGAGTGGTTCCCACTTCATCTCTGTCTGGAGCCAGGGTGAAACTTCATGTTCAAGGCAGAGCCACAGGCTGGTGTGACAGCTGGGGTCAGCTTAGTGGATCACAAAGAAGTGACAGCTCTTTTGCCACTAGATCCCACTTACTGTGTTTCCATGTTCAACAAAGTCCTGCTCTAAGGATGCACTTGATCTACAAGGACCCCTCGTCCACCCTCACAATGCTCTGCACAAAAACCTTCCTCTGTCACAAGCCTGGCTGCAGCATGTTTGAGAAGCAATCAGGACATGGCACCCTGGATGACACAATGCTGCCTGCTTCCTCAGATTGTAAACATGAACCCACCCTTGCAGCTGGGGACAATTTTAATCACCACAAGCTCTTGAAAAACAACAGCCAATGCACTTCTCCCACAACTAGCATTGTGTTTTTCTCTGATACAGACATACTGGGGAAGGAAACATTTATCACCTCATCCATGGTGGAGCCAGACTACAGGCAGGCACCACCTTATCCACAGCAATTAATTAAATGATCCTGCCACTGACTGAGCTTTCAAATATTTCCTTCCTATCAGATAGGTTTCTTCACACAAGAGGAGTGGAGCTCTTCTCAGACTTATCACCGAGGTACATTAAACTTATTGATGGCTAAGGGGTGTTTCTAGACAAAGGCCAATGCCAACATGGGCCACAGTTGCATGCAAATTGTCCACCACTTCCTTTGAGAGCTCAGCCATAACTCATAATCTCCTAGGGATGGACCAAGGCTGACATACTTTAGCTGGAAAAAAAAGTCAGCTTTAGGGCTGACAGTTCCACTGGCATAAGAACAAGAATCTGTCGGACAAAACCAGCAGCTTCCATACCTGCAAAATTCAGGCCATATGATTAAGAATTCTGACATTTCAGTTATATCATTCCAGCAATATCATGCAGAAAAGTCTGAATTAACAGATTATTTTGTTGGAGAAATGAAGGAAACAGTCATTTACCTATCACATAAGAATGTTGTGAAGAAATAATAGGTAACACCTCTCTCCTAGGTCATAAATCATCACACAAGTACCTACGAGTATTAGGACTTGAACTTTTTTTTTTTTTAATAAAAATTTCATCATATAATCTGTCTTCTACATATACAGTAATGGCAATTACATGGATATGATAAAATTATCTGTTACAATGTTTTAAGAAACATGTTTCATCGGGGGTCCAATGAACAAATACTTCTTAATGGAAAAAGAAAAAACTCCAAAGCCAGTTTAAAACTATTTCAGTTCTGATCATGAGGAATGCTGGGTCAGTTCTGAGCCCAGATACTGGTAAGCAAATGGCAAATTGACTTCACTGCCTTCAGTGGGAGAGCAAGAGGCCCTCGAGGCAATGTATTTTAAGTTACTGATATTCACAGGAACTTCCCTGCAAGCACAAATGTCACACAGTAACCACTGGGTAAGAATAAAATAGTGACATTATTACTAGTGCAGAATAATGGTTTGTGACCCTTGCACTGTGCCCTATAGTGCAAATATCACTACATTTATTAAGATGTTTCTTTTCCTTGATGTCTGGAGGTATGGATCACAGCAGACAATATTTTTATTTCTACAATGACCTTTGCAAAGCTCGCACAGCTGGATTATGTTATGATAATGGTACAACCCAAAGGTCATGAAACATTATTCTGCCCTAGTAACTGTCAGGGATGTGACGGGAGTTAGAAGAGGTATCCATCCCCTGGGCCAGTTTTCCACCTCTGCAGACCTGGGTTCAATGTTGGCCACACCAGTGGCACACTGGAGGCTAGGAATCCTCACTAACATTTCACCAGCTAACTGAAGGCTATGCTTTCTGACTTGGTGAAGTTCACTCTCTCCTTCGCTACTACTGATTCATCCAGATCATAATGTTAATACCGGAGGGAGTGAGAGCCAGTTTCCAAATGCAGAGGAAAATGCTGCCACCCTCTAATGAACAGACAACATGAAGCCACAAAACCAACTTGAAGGTGAGGAGAATTATCCTGGATAACTCTGACAAAAAAGGCTTCTAACTCAGCAGTGCACAGCTTGTTGGCAGCAGGCTACACTTGTGCTGTGATTGTCAAAACATTAGATTATGATGACAACATATTGTGTTAGTCCATACTATTGAAAATGACATAAATCTAGGACAGTGGGTGACAAGCACAGCAAGAAAGAAAAAAGTTTTAAGAGCATTTTGTGTGAATTTGTATAGCAGATTAGGAAAGTGAACAGCAACACTGGCTAATGGTACAAATGGCTGCAAAATATGTGTGTTTTCATCATAATGTCATTCAGGGACACAACATGCAAAGTGGCAATGGAAAAAATGTAAAATCCAAGGCTCAAAATCACATGGAAGACACAAAAGCAGCAATGAGACACTAAGGAAGCAGAAGCTGGTGCATCCACTGATGAGTTCAAACTGCCCTGCTTGAACACAAGCAACACAAGTAGTTGCAGCAGAAAGAACAGGATTCCTGGGGATGACACATGAATTAGAAAACCATTCACCTCCTTTGTTTCAGAACACCCTGTTCTGGCACTGCCACAACATGTCACTTTGAAACCAAAACGGCATTGAGAAGACTTACACAAACATGGGCATGTGGTTAACCCTGCTGGGGCTTGTTGCTGTGATGTAACCACCTGATTTTTTCCTTGGTGTTTTGCATGTCAGGATTATACAATTTTTTTTACAATTTTTAGCCTCCGGGCCTTAATTATATTTGTGTTTTGCTGGTACAACAGCATTTTATGCTGTATAACTGTAACAAAACACCACCATGTTATGTCTGTGCAACAGTAAGTGAATTGCATGGTTCTCCTCACACAAAGCTGATACTGAAAACATCTTCAATATTCCTACTGTGACAGAAACAGGGAAGAATTGCACTGAGAGAAATGAACCACTGGCAATTTCACATCAGTTTTAGAAAACAAGAGGAATGTGTTTGGGGACTAGATTTTTAGCAAGGTTACCAGCAGGATTCCATCTTTTTCTTTTTTTTTTTCCGTTTT
>VXBR01005089.1:5152531-5168156 GCA_013400215.1 Cisticola juncidis
AAAAAAAAAAAAAAAATGTAGGTATGTATTGCAGAGTTAAATCTCCTGGTTACACACTCTGCAGGAAGGCATTTCAGTCTAGAAGCAGTATCTCCAGCTCAGAAGCAGTATCCCAGGAGAGTCAGAGCTCAAGTCAACCCCTACACCTTTGTACTGCACAAATAAGTCTGGTCTTCAGGACAACCCACGGAAGGCGGAGGCTTTTCCAGTAATCTTGTGTCTATATAATCAGGGCACTTAAGGTGGAAAAATACAATCCAGTAAGTATGGAACATAACAAGTACATTTTTACAATTTCATGTTGCTGAGCAGCACTGGCATTTAATTAATAGGATCTCAGGTTGAAGGTAATTTTGTGATATTTAAGATAATTATTAACTGAGTTAATGTCTTGCATTTGAGTAATGAACAAAGCCTATCTTTATTAAATCAAAGTGAATTAACTGGTTTTATGGCCTACTCACTTCCTTTCTGTGACAGGGTCCTAACCTACAAGAATTCTTTGTGCTTCAGTAAGTGAGAAGACATGGCATTTCCAGCCAAATCTCACATTACCCACCTCAAGGGCTGCTGGTGGTACCTGCAGGTGCAATCATAGTGCCCAGGGAGGGCAGCCTGGAGAGCAGGATGGGACGCCAGTGGGAATGGAAGACAGGATGACAGCATTTTAACAGCTGAAATCTGCTCCCAGATATTTTCATACAGATGCTCTGGCACTCTGCAGTTATTTTCTAGTCAGGATAACATCCTTCCTCTCTTTCCCATTTCTCTGTTGCTTCATGTGCAACTCACTTCTGTTTGCATTTCAACCACTGCCAAGTCCTTTATTTTTTCCCTAGATTTGTGCAGTCCAATGGCCTCTAAAGAGGAACTAGGTTTGAATTCTTCATTTTTCAATGTTAACATTCTTTCTTACACAATTCAGCTCTTGGTACTACAATGATAATTTCCTTCCTTAGCTGCCTGTCACTTACACTCCCTACAGTTTTGTCCTGAATTATATCCCCAGAAGGCTAGCTATATTTTTAGAATGATCAAAAGGCATTTTATCAAATGAGTGGGACATATCCCTAAATTTTCTGTGTCACAGTTGAACTTATTTGCATAGGCAGGTATTTTTCTTGCCTTGTAATCTTGGAACACTGCGGTCACAGCGGATTTTTGCTTTGCCATTTTCAAATGATAATGTGTCAAAACCCTCCTGGGTCTGTCCTGCTCACTTAGTTCTGATCACTGTGCCCTTTCTTCCTTTGAAGTTTTCTTCTGTTTTCCAATCAAAACATGTTAATTCAATCTCCCTAATTTCAGAGGCAGATGAAGTGCAGCTGACAAGTTTGAGGCAGAGAAAGGAGGAAAACCAGGTCTGGGCACTTATTTTTGGCTATAAAGTTGAAGCTCCACAGCACTTCAAAAAACCAGCCTATGAATGTGGAGACAGCATCTAGCATATCTGGGAGCTCCTCTCCATGGCAGGTTCTGTGGGAATCACCTCAATACAACTATTAAATGTCCATTTTCCAACCGATGCCAAAATACTAGCAGAATACAAAGCACATTTTAAGCTGCAAAAGGTTGTCCTTATATTCGCACCGTACCACATAAGCAAATAAACCGCCCGTCAAAACACAGCTGCAAAAGGCCACAGCCAGAAGATGATTTTGTGCTCGGTTTCCGTCCCTCTCCAGCAGCCGGGTGTTGTGGGGAGAGCTCTGGAATCAGCCGCTGCTCACCGGCGCTCTCTCGCACAAGAGGGCACTGCAGCCACACACATCGGGACACGGGTCCCCAGCCCAGCAGCGCGTCCGTCTGAGCAGAACCCGCCTGGGATCCGCTCTGCCCTCAGCCAAGAGCCCCGTCCTCCCTCAGCCAGGCTGGCGGCAGCCGCGGCACCGCGGTGCCGCACGGTACATCCTGCGCGCACAGGTACAGTGCATCACTCCGGGGTGAAGTACACTCTGCAGAGCTTATCCCAGGCCCATGTTGGAATAGAATTGTACAGTTATGGTTTATCTGCACCCCCAGGGATTTGAAGTCAGGGAAAATATCAAAAGCTTCTTTAAAAAGAATTTTAAATTCCAGTTTATGCTATCAGGGAAAACAATCTTCTGTGCTTGTTATAATGTGAATATTTAGATTATATTGGCAAACAGAAACCCAGACATTCGTTCACGGGTCAGCCTAAAAAGAGCCCATGGCAGATTCGGGTGAAGGTAATAAAAACTTCTCAGTGTATCTGCACATTCATAAATCCTCAGGCCTGTTTATGCTTCCAAAGAAATGTTCTGTCTTCAGGATTAGAGCATTCAGAGTTTCCACTAATTCAGGTACAAGTAATAAGCACGATATACCCCAAAATATCAGCCTACCACTAACACAAGACACTTGTCAGAGTTAGGAAACTTTAGGCTCCTCACTTAATGTATTTAATTACATTTATAATAATGAATAACAAACAGCAAAAAGGTGAAATACTTATTTCCTGTCTCGGTTCCTTAAAGTATCCAGTGTTTGTAGCTCTAGAAACAAAGTAGACAAGTCTGTGACATGGAATTGTATTTACATTCTGATTTGACTCAAGCACTGGTTGGACATGTAGCCTATTTTGGGAAAAAAAAAAAAGTTTAGGATGGGAAAAATTAGGAGATTAAAATTATATCTAAAATCAACAACAAAGGGGGCCATTCCTGGTAAATCAAAGAGTAAGAGCATAAGCAAATCCCACTTGTGCTTTTAGAGTGTTTTTCATTGTCACTGATGATTAACAGAAGTGGCTTGTAAAGAATAAATCTCAGCAACATGGGCTGAGATTTTCAATGGGGAGATCTGCAACCAAATTGTTGCAATGTAAGGCCGCAGAATTTAAGGGGTTCCTATGGGGAATCAGGATTAGACCACATCAAGGAAGTGTTAAGCATGATAGTCCAGCAAGAGCTCAGGAAATCCTTAACGCTGGTGGCTGGAAGCCCTCAGAGCCATCAATCCGTAATGTGTCTCATTCTCACACTGCAATAGCTGCTCTAGGGACAATGTGCTGCTCAAGGCGGACTTTTGGCCTAATCCCACATAACCTCTGTGTCCCTGTGCCCCACCTTGGCACACGGCAACCCCTGACCAAGCTGATCCTGAGAGCTGACCCAGCAAACCTCATCAGGCCTTCAGCCGAGGGCGCCACGCCTCCCTCTAAGTGCTAACCTTCAAAGCACAACACTGCCAAGTATTCTCCTGCTCTTAACACCTTTCTTTTATCTCTTCCTTCTCTGCCCCACTTTTTGTGACCCTACCCTACTGAAAAAACCCACAGCTCACCAGCCTGTCCTAGGTAAGGCTTCTTTGTGCTGTTTTATCCTAGCAGACTCAGATTAAAAAGGCAGCTAAAAACCTATGCCTTCAGCAGTTGATATCAATTAAAATTTCCAGGTCCCAGAATGCCTAATAAATTCATATGCTGAATTTATTAGCAAGATAATTAGAAAGCCACCTAGTCTTACAAGTCATAGCCTCTCTTTCCTTTCTTTTTTGCTTTTACTCTTTTGTCTTCTGCTGTTGTTGTGAAGTAGAGCTGGACAACAAAAAGCACTGCGGCTGCTCAGCACACTTCACCTAATCACAGGACACGTGACACCACCTTTATGTAAAAGGTAAAATTTTTGGTTGGTTTTCCATATAAAAACCAACCAAAAACCTGAACTACAAAACTGTCTTTGAAATAGAATTGCAGATATTTTTAGTTTAAATCCTTTCTGTAGCTAATAAAAGACAAGTAGGGGATATTGGTACAAACTTTCTTAATACTGCAAACATTTATCTCCCTCTGTATCTTCAGAAGATTCAAAGTGCTCATCATTTGCCACAGCATTTCACAGACCAGCATCTCTGTTCCCAAAATGTCAGATAATGGTTACTTCTATATGGTGACAGAGTCACATAAACATCACGAGCTCTCAGAGCCCTTTATTCCAATTAAAAAATAACAAAGCAGACGACATGGAGACAGATGAGAATTTTTTTCATTCTCAACAAAGGCACAGCCGAAACCTGCATCTGGTTACCCACCCCTAGATCTCCTAGAATTTAGCTCCCATCTTTCTTGTGCCCAGACACAGCCATAAATTTCTCCTACTTCCAAAAAGATCACCTTTTCTGAATGGAAAAGTATTTTGCTGCAGTCAGTACTAGCATTAATGAACAGAAGACTTCCCTATCTATGAACTACTGCAAATAATACATGTAAGGTCTGAAAAGCTCTTTGTGTACAGCCAGCTCTAACATTTGCTATTTACAAAGACAAAACAACTATAGTAAATTAATTCTACCAAGATCCTTTGCACTAACCACAGGAGCACTACAGGTGCATTTATAAAGCCAAAGGGCATAGCACTAAAACAGAATAATCCCTTGTGACATACAAAAGCAATGTCTGATTTGCTTCTGTCATCCAAAGACATTTGCTTGTAGCCCTGTGCTACCTAAATCTAAGGTGTTAATGTACTAGCCTGACTTCAGAAATCTCAGGAGCTGCTCACCCCAGGCAAAAGATATGCATCTTTTTGGGGGGCCTACTATGCAATATAACACATGAAAGCTCTATTTCTAAGAGGAATAAGGCAGCACTTTACATAACATCTAAAGGAATAGATTTTTTTTTTCTCCTTTTCAAGGCTAATTCTTCCCTTATTAGATTTGTAGGAAAAATAAACATGTTATTCTTCCACCAACCATCCCCCACACCTAAAGAAAACCTGCCAGAACAAAAATCCCAAATCCCCTCAAACCAACAATTTTCAGAGCCAATGCAGCACTGGACCGTACCTCTCTGTTCCGATCCATTTTAAAGAGCTACAATTTTGTGTTTCTAACCCAGGGCCAAATTCAGCATGTTCTACTCTTATTAACTTCAATAGTGACGGAAGAATAAATAGCATTCAGTGAGACTTCTTCTATTGGTACCTACTAATCAATGTGCAGACTGCCATATCTAGGTTTTTGTGACCATGTCTTTCCTAGCTAGTCTGAAGGCACCCTACCTTTGGAAAGCCTCTGATTCCAACAATTCCAGAAACATTCCTAGCTCTCCAGGAAAAGCTTTCCTACTTGTATCCTATTTTATCTTTCTCCTAACCACACTCCTTTGCCTTTTCCAGGCTGCATGTGAAAGACTGTGTGCTAGATCTTTATGTATGTACACACCCTTTGCACTTTTAGGAGCATTCTGGATGGTCCATAACCATAAAAACACATCCTGTCTGCTGTGACAAGTGTTACATTTGCAATCAGAAGTGCTGGAGAGTTGCAAGCCCACAAAACAGGTCTGTAAACCATGCATGAGTTCCTGCATGGAAGCTGGAAACGGAGACTGATGTTTATGGAAGCTGGGCATATCCCTCAAGGCTGACACCTGGAACCTTCCTCCCCTCTGGGGAAGCCTTCCTCCTAGGGCTGTCCTGTTTTAACTGACACAGTAATCCTCACAACTGGGAACAGCTCCACAATATGGAGATCGCTAACAAGGCATTACAGAGCAGAACTTGAAAGGAAGCAAGTTAGAACACCGTGCACAGATGCAGGGACTCCTGATGGGTCTGCAAGTGTCCAGCCCAAGTGCTGAAAGGAAGTCAGCTCCAGAGCAGACATGCACAAACGGGATGCAATGGGGACGAAGATCCTGCACTAGCTTCATGCTGAAGAACTGGACTTCATTTTGTGGAAATAATCAAGAAGCTCTGATTTGGCATTTAAAAGCTACAGCTCAAGGGCCTGTCCCTGGGAAGTGCTGACCACTTGATTTCTGCTGCAGTCAGTTCTTTTTTCAAAGCGCAGCACCCTACACCCTCTGCAGACCCACAATTTTCCTTATGGATTTATGTCCAACTTTTCAACAGGAGCTCAGGCAGGGAAGATACCTGATCTACTCAGAACCAACTCTGAGAAAAGCATGAACCCCCTTCAGAGTTCAGCAGCTCAGTGATTTTGTGTGATCCACAGAAGAAAGTGACAGACCCTCAGGATTGCACAAGAAACAAATAGGGAATTTCTCATTTGAAATGGAAGTGGTCAAAAGTGTCAGAATATTAGGAAATGGAAAGCAGACACAGGAACCAATAGGCCAGCTCCTACTGATCCATTTCAGTGAAAGTTTTGCTCTTATAATGCTGCTCTTAATAAACAGCAGTGAACCCAAGATACCATTTGCTCATGTGTGCTGTCAGAAAGCTAAATATACTCTTACAGGTTTACACTGGGGTCATAAAGAGAGGCTCTGCTTCAAAAAAATCTACAGCAGTACAAAACATTCCAAATTATTTGATCTGAAACATTCCAGACACTTTTGGAAAAAAATCTGAGTGAATACCTTCTGTTTAAATTCAGCCTGTCTAGTCCCATAAGAAAGGTTATTGTATTCCAACCTGATAGCAGAATGTTTCCATTTAAAAGGCAGCAGAACCCCTGCCTTATTCACTACATTACATGGGACTTTTGGAGCAACTGCTGCAGCAGGCTACTGCATAGAAACTTCAATGGTATTTTCACTACAGGTGATACAATAAATACACTTATTTACCTGACAGATTGGCACCTCTCATTACAATTTTGACTCTTTTCAGCTATTTTAATCATTGGTTCAAGAAGAGATTTTCTCGATACTGATTTTCTGACCCTATATCATAGTGCAAGTGATGGTGAGGCTGTAATAATTTATGGTATTCTATGAGTTTTCCACACAGTTCCAAAATAGAAACTGAAGGTGCATTTTGCCTTTTAATAATAGTAACATTCAAAATCCATACTGCATCAAACATATCCATGACAGTGATAATTCTGTGACTGAGGATTAAGCATGACTTCCTAGCAGTTACCAACACTTCTCCTTTAAAACTGAATATAGACATTATTCCATAAAATGGTAACTCTGGTTGTAGGGCTAGGGTTGTAGATTTAAGAAAGGTGAGAGAATCACATGACATAAATCACTATGTTTTCATGAAATAATTTTTCTTGATGAAAACTCCTTTCGGCTAAGTCTTGAAAAGTACATAAGAATCCTGGAGGGTGGTTGGAAAAAACCTCTGAGACCATGGAGTCCAAGCCATTCACCATGCACCAGCGTCATGTCCACCACTAAATAATATCCCCAAGTGCCATGTCTATGCATTTTCTGAACACCTCCAGGGTGTACACTTTCCCTGGGCAGCCTGTTCCAATGCCTGAGCACTCAGCAAAAATATTTTCCTAATATCTAATTAAATGTCCTCTGGTGCAACTTGAGGCAGTTTCCTCTTATCCTATTGCCCATTATGTGGGACAAGAGATTGACCCCCACCTGGCTACTATCTCCACTCAGGCAATTGTAGAGAACAATAAGGTTTCCTGAACCTCGTTTTCGAGGTTAAACAGCCCCACATTCCTCAGCTGCCCCTCATAAGACTTGTGCTCCAGGCCCTTCACCAGCTTTGTTGTCCTTTTTTGGACACACTCCAGCTCCATTCTTTCAGCAGGTTTTGTTTGATAGTTATCACATCTTTGCCCTGGTTCTGCAACTGACCTTCTCAGTCATCTCAGATCTTCATCCTGTACCTTTCTCTTCTCTGCTCACAATGCTCAACAGTGCCTGCCTGGCATGCCCTCCAATGCTGATCCAGGCCTCCAAATTTTCTCTTTCCCTTGCACCAGAGTCAGGCCTCCCTTTTTCTGCTACTGCAGCTCCCATCCTGCTGATCCAGGCTCTATCCTTGTGCAGGCTGCTGCTGAGCAGACAGGACTGGGTCCCCACAGTCAGCAGAAGCTCCCTAACCCCAGCACACCGATCTAGAGAGCATCCATGTGAGACCCTACTGCCCTGTGAGGACTTACTCCATCCCCCAGTGCCTCCAGAAAGCAAGATCCCCAGCACGGGAACTCGGGGTGATGCAGGGCTAATGTTTGACCTCAGGCAGGCCTCCCTGAAGGCTCAAGGGCATCCAGCATCCAGCTCCTACACTGCAGCCAAAGTAGTGCAGTTTAGGAACTAAAACGCCTTTACCACTCCCATCATTTACTTGATGAAAGGGACAAGGACCAGGCACTGCTGAAAGAGAGGTGGGCACTCAGGGAGAGACAGGAGTGAAAAAAAGACAGCTCTAAAAAACAGCACTGACCCCTGAGGATCTGAAATCCCAGGGACTGTGGCAAAAAAATCCAGAGGAAACTAAAGAAAGCACCTGTAGTCTGGAAACGTGTAAAAAGATTGCTTGGAGGTATCTCACAGGGGTTATAGGATCACAGTGGGATAGCTCACATGGCTGGATTGTTGCTAAGGATGAATACCAGCTTCTGAGAAAAAACACACTGGAAGGTGAGGAATATGGATGACTTAGAGTCTATGCAAAGGGCTGGCTGCAAGACACACTGCTTGCTTTGAACAAGTGAGAAGTGTGTCCAGACATGGGTAAGATTGGAGAACAGTCCAACACTCATGACTAGGGCCCTGCTACAGACCTCCTGATCCCGAGGGGAAGTAGGAAAAGCCTTTATTTGAACAAAGGATGGATGGGAGCTCCATGAGCTGGAACTCCAGAGCTCTGGTCACCACTAGTACTCAGGGTGAGAACCACTCTGATATCTGCAGATAATCCAGATACCTGCCAGTAATGCATCTGGGCAGAGACAATCCACATCTCTGGTCTGTGTTGATGGTAATTTCTTTGTGCATGTGGCTGATGAGTCCTCTGGATTTCTTACAATGGGATGTAAAGAACAGCTGCAAGATTGCGATTAAAGCTCTGGGAAGTGAGAAAGATCCATAATAATACATTTACAAACTGACATTTCAGAGCAGAATTCAGCTTAGTTCAGAGTTGTTCTTGGTTAGCATCCCATGGAAGACTGCTGGTGAAGGGAAAGGAAAGCCTGTGAGAGCTAGCTGGTCCTCAAGAACAACCACCTCAAAGCATGGGACAGACTGTTCCTGCAGGGAGGAAGTCAAGCAGGCACGGTGGAAGGCCAACAAGGATGAAGAGGGCACCTTATTCCCGAGTTCAAACACAAGAATGAAGTATGTGTGCCATTCCTGAACCAACAGTTCTGCAAGACCCAAGGATCTCTGCTGCTTTTTGTTTTTCCTAAGAATAAGAATTACAGCCCCACGTTCCTGAATGCATGCATCATCTTTTTGAAATGAGACTAAGATTTGTGTAAGCCACTTAAACTAACCGTGCCTGGGCAAGGGCCACCACACAGTTCTGCACTTCTCTTTCTCTCCTCAGTTACTCTTGGCTGCAGTTCCCATGTGTCCTGTGAGATGACAGCACACATGATGTTGTCCATGCAGCACAATATGGACCATGTCTTAATCAGCCAGTCCACAATAACAAACTTCTAGTTTTTCAAATTAGCACAGCCTGCTACTCACACACTGGATTTTAGCTTTCTCCACTTGTAGCTTTTTCACCAAGATAAAGGAAACTTCTTCCACTTCCAGAGCCTGATGCAAAAAATGTTGACTCAAAGTATACCTCCTTGTTCACAAATAAGCCCCAGGAAACTTATCCCAACAGGGATGTCATTAACTGCAGTTAAATTTGTGTGATATTTCAGGGTCACCAGCCTGCACGAGGAAAGCCACACACTCAAGCAATATCTGCATTACTGTGTTCCCTGTCATCTCCTCCCATCTCATCCCCATAATTCCTACAGCCATGGCACAGTGAGTGACTATGCATTTCCTTCCTAAGGACTTTGGCCTTTCTGGACACTCAAGAACAGAAAGGCATGAAATATTTATCCCAACAGCCTGGGAAAGCATAATTTAATCTGAAGGTGGGGATTTGTCTTTTTGAATGATAAATCTGCAATTTCATGATTCACAGTATCACAAAATAAGTCAACATAAGGTTACACCAAAACCAGATCCTGCCCTCTACTCTGCCTCTGCTCTTGTTGGCCCTTAGTTGAGCTGGCCCAGCTAGAGAACCCAACAGAATGTAATTGTTCTTTTCTCCTGGATGTGTTTTCTGCCAAGTCTGTAAAATGAATTGACTCACAGAGAAATTGGATGAGCCTCACAGGTGGTGCAAGGTAAGAAGCAGACCTGCAAGCCAAGCCTAAAAAGGAAAACGACAGAGAGATAGGTTAATTTCTCTTTGTCACAATAAGTGGAACCATTAATGAGCTCAATCCCCCTCCCACAGATTCCCTCTGCCTCTTCAGTAAAGACATACCATAAGAGAGGTTTTAGTTTTAATGCCCTGCTTGAGGAGCTTTGGCCTATTAACCCCTGCAGCCGTTAAGATAGAGGACACTGAAAGACAAAAGAGAGTTAATCTACTTGTGGCCCACCACGACTTTTTCTAGGTGTGGTTATGGTCAACCTTTAAACTTTTCTATGGAGTGTTTTTCACTCTGTATGACGGTGATCTTTAAACAGTGGGCAGCCATTAGCGCCTCTCAGCAGAACAATATGAAATATCAGCGTAGAGAACGACGAAGATCAAGCATGATGGATGTGAACAGGGTGGAGGAACCCAACTTGTCCTTTCTTGCTGCTTTTGCTCCCCCTGTAACTCCTGGTTTGGAGAACACCCCAACAAGAAAATGGATCTGTGGATTTGGGGTGGGTTTTTTAAATCTCTAGTCCTAGAGAAGGCTTTTATTTTTCTTTCTTTTTTTTTTCTTTTCTTTTTTTTTTTTTCCCCTTTATTTTTTCCTTTTTTTTTCCCCATCTTCAGTCCCAGGGTAGGTTGAGAAAATATTAATAGGACATTGTGTCTCATTTTGTATGCTTCATGCTTCTCTACAGAGACTAAAGACAAGTCAGAGCAGAGGGAGACACCTTAACGACTTACCAAAAACACCCACAATCCAGTCTAGCATAAGTCAGTCATTGCCCAGCGTTCAGAACAATCCCATCAGTGGTTGTGGGATCTATTTTTTTTTTTTTTAAGTCTGTGGTGAAATACTACACTGTTTTTTGTTTGTTCATTTCTTGTGTAGTGTACTAGACCCAGACACCCCCCTTGTTCCAAGCCAGCCAAATGTGAAATGAAAAGCAGCCTGCCATAGAGCATCCTTCCTGCAGCTCCAGGAGACACTGCCCTGAATATTTCAGCCCATTTCCAGGGGAATGAATGGCACCTCCACTAAGGTTTCTCAGTCAGTGGGAATGTGAGAAACAAGAAACCCACATGTTAATCGCAGGTTTTGGGAGCAGAAACCACATTCTGGTTACTACACATGTTCTGTTATACTATGTAACAATTAAGCTTTTTGTGGTACAGCAAAAACAGGGAGACCATGTTTGCTGATCCCTATGGGAATGGGTTTCTCTCCACATGGTTGGAATAAGGAAACTGCTAGAAAGACCCAACCACAGTCAAGGAACCACAAAGCAAATGGCAGAACAAGTGCATGCCCATAGATGGCTGTTTTGGGGTGTGAGAGGTTCTCTAAACCTACATTTCACCACATGCCCACAGAGACCTAAATGCTGTGATTGTACAACTGTGGCATCTCCACCCTATCCAAAAGTCCTCTCATCATTTTGCAGACAAGAGTGTTTATACCACCAGCCTGTTTAAATGCTTTGGGAGTTCAGCACCTTAACTGGTCAGGTCACCATCCAGACATTCACTGTCACATGCAGTAATTGTTGGTGAGGAGTGGTATGGAAGGGGAAAAAAAGAAAAAAAATCACAAGTACTGCTGCTTAAACTGCTGAAAGCAGTCACCCCTGGCAGGAATATACAAGTTTTCATTTTTACATTCTGCTCCATTTCTTCTTTCTGCTCGGTGCCAGCATGAGCATTTCTGCTGCTGCACAGTGAACTGAAGGGTTGATGTGACTGAAAAATAACCCTGTTGTTCTCTACCCTATCCCGACAGCAGACATTTCCAGAGATTTGTTAGACACATGTGATTTAAGCAGATGAAGTAAAGAAATACATTGCATATTTGAAACAGAGATGTACAAAACAGATTTATCTGCTGTTCAGGATCATTACTGGCACAAATTTTAAGAACTTAATTTTTCCTCTGAGTAGAAGTAAGACCACTCAAATGTCACAGATTTTGCCAAAATTTTTCTTCTGGATCAAACATATTTCCCCTGAAAATAAGAAATTTACCTGACAGTTCCTCTCAAATAATGCTGCAAAGGCACTGCAATACAAAAGCAGCAGAAGTGAATCCTGCCTTCACTGAAAGAAGTAAAGAAGAGTTGGGTTAACCATAATCTTGCAATATACAATACAAAGTTAATGGAAAATAAGCTAATCAATGTATCAGAGGACAGCAGGCTACACAGGTGAGGCTTTGTCTGTCCTATCTGGAGTAAGAGATAGGATAAAATTTACATGCTATTGTAAATAACTTCTGAAAAGTCATCTTTGTATTGACATGTCCTCTGCAGTGTCAATTTAACAGGTCTGCTTACTCAAATCATACCTGCATCAGGGCAGGAATGTCATATTATAATATTTCTACTTGGCATGGGAGGTGAGGAGAGGAAAACAATACAATTTCAGTTATTGAGAACATCTCACTAAAACCAAGCACACTCTATTACCAAACTATTTTGTTTCCTAATAAAGGTTGTTTTCTTCCTCAAAGGAGGTCTGCAACTATGCCAAGCAATTTACAAAAACTACATTGCTTTGTAGCCAAATGGAATTGTAACTACTCCATGAAGTTTAATGATCAGTGTCCTACTCATACCACAGAAACCCAACCCTGCTCCAAGAAAACCAGGGCTCAGAACAGACACCTTGGCCCTCCTTACTGTGTACTGCCATATAAAATCACAGTACAGAGGAACCTTAACGTGGAGTTCCATTCTCAAACCTGCCAAAATGATACTGCTTGATGGGGTACAAACTTTAGCAGTGCCTACTTCATCCACAAGAGGCCTTCTATAAACCAGTAAAACTGCAGAGCTCACACTTCAGCAGAAGAGAATATGGACTTACATGGAGCTCCTAATACAGATTTGTTAATGGATGTTCCGCTCCACACATCCTTTCCTCATTTACAGACATCACGCCCCACAGAAAGAGAACTGATCTTCTTTGGGGGAGGTCTGTCTTTCTGTGGAGAACACTCCAGAAAGAAGGACATCACTTTGCTTTTTGCCTGAGCTTGATGATAAAAGACAAGTGACTTTGGAGAAGCTCTAGAAACACCTGATCAGATTTGGGTCTCAGACACTCAGAGTTTGACAGTGAGAGGATGAAGAATACAGGCTGCTTTTCAAGCTTTAAACATCATTATATGAATGTAGGTATTTGTTACTTTAATTCATTTTAGTGGATAGGCCAGAAAGGTGGCACGTGCTAAGAAAACACAGTGGCTCAGTGCCTTCCCCAAAAGCAAGATGGATGAAGAGCAGTCACCTGGGGTTTAGCGCTGTTACAGGAGCCATATCTTCTGAAGTCTTGTCCCACCCAATTTCTCAGATCGTGTTTGAGGGGCACTGGTCAAAACAGGTTGGAAATTATCCCCTTTGCTAACAAACATCAGCAAGAAAACAGTTCCCTGCTGCAGATGGAAACTAAACAGCACACAACAGACAGGAAAATAGATTTTGCTCCGCAGTCTGGAACTGAGCTGACATTCAAAGCCAGGGTGGGAGAAGGATTCCTCCTCCAGAAACAGACTTCCTGCACCTGATTAACATCACTCACAGGTGGAAACCCTCTGTGGGAGGTAGTTTCCCCTGCGACTAAAGTTAGGCCTTTATTTTTACTCACCAGGATCAGAACTGCAGATTTACCCCCTTTCCACCCAGAACTCCCTGTGTTCACGCAGTTCTTTCAGGGCAGGCAAACCACACAGCACTCCACCTCTGCTGCATTTCATCTCACTCTGAAATGAAAACGGGGGAGAGGGCGGCAGGTTAAAGGAAAGCCTGCAGAGGATTCCTCCTGCCCAGATTAGGATTTAATTGTATTCCTAGTGAGTCCCTTCTGGTTGCACTCGGTCTTTCAGATGAATGTTTCATCAATATGATTAGGATCACATCCCTCAGTCTCCTCTATTTACACAATCGGTTGTGACAGCTCAGAGTATAGTACTCCCTGAAGGAAATATTAGATACCACCCTATCTTTTTATTCAAATCATATTTTGCACTCCACACTTTCAGGCTAATATCATCCTCCCCTGGATTACATATCTGTGATACCCAGCAAGAACTAAAACCCTTCCAATAAGGATTAGATTAATATTTATATTAGCCATACTCATATTACGATGATCACAGCTATGAAGATCTGGGGGAAAAGATGTGTGGGCTACAGAGTTCAGGGGGCTGGGGAATTGGGCTTGGATATATTAAAAAATGTAGGACAGTAAAAAAAATAGTGATGATGATGATGATAATAAAAATAATAATTATACTAATAATGAAAGACACAATTTCATGGGTTGGATGGGCATGAGGGAGGTGCCGGCAGGCCTCATCTCATTCCCCCCGCCTCCCCCTTCTACCCAGAGCCGAGACCCCCCAGCTGTCCACAGCCGGCTGCGCCGGCACGGCTGGCCGATATTCCCGCTGGGAAGGGGAATTTCTGAAGTGCAGGGTACCGCAGGAGCCATCGGGGGCCTGTTCCCACTTCTGCGGCCGCCGCCTCCGAGGGGACCCTAAGCGGGGTCTGTCAGGATACTCTTTCCCGGGAAAGCCCCCTCGGTTAACGCCGCGCTCCCCTCAGAGAGGAGGAGGTGGGAACAAGCGAGCAGGTGTTAGAAAGGCGGTGTTGAGGGAGGTGGGAGCGGAAAATCAGACCGAAAGTAAAACTTCATCCCATTACTCGAAGAGAAAACGTACCGAGAAATACCCGCTCCTTCCAAAAAGGCTGTACGAGGTGTCCGCCCTGAGGAGGAAGGAGCCCCCTCTCCAGAGAGGCTCGGGGCCGGCCCGTCGGAAGAAAGAGGTTCGGGGTCGTTTCGTTTCCCCCGCCGGGTGTGGAGCGGCGGCGGCGCGGTTTGGGGCGAGCAGCGAGGGATGGAGTTTCGTTGGAAAAAAATTACCAGAGGGTTGTTCTCGACGTGCCAGGTCTGCTTTAACGAAAATAACATCAAAACCCAGAATTTTCGGCGAGGGATGGCCTCAGTCCGTCGGACGAACCGGTCTCCATTGCCTCTATTGCCCCGCCGGGGACTTAGGCTATTTAAAAATCAGGGCTACGCACTCAGAGCCCCGAACCGCTCCCTCGGTTCAAGTGAGGGAATATCCCAGGAGCTGCTAACTCTCGGGGAACGGCCCCGCGTATCCCGGCTGCACGGGGCCGACGGGGCGAAGGAGCAGCGCCTTTGTCCCGCCGGCAGCCGCGGAGGTCCCGATTCTCCCTGACCCTGACCTAGAACGAAGTTTTCCCTCTTCAGCGGGCACGGCTCGCACTCCACCTCCCGCCGCACACCCCAGCAGCGGTGTAAACAACTATTATTTATTTCTTTATTCGCTCTAGACTCTCCGTGCCCGTCCAGCTCGCGTTTCAAACTCGCACGCATTTTTCATCCGAGAGCGTCGGGGACGGAGCGCTCTCCCTTCCAGCGCCCGCTGCCAGGCCGGGCTGTGCCGCGTTTCCCGGCACACGCCCGCCTCCCGCGGGGCTGCGCAGGAAGGGCCCCTCGCCCTCGGCGTGTCCCGTCCCCTCCCTCCA
>VXBR01005089.1:5180644-5194968 GCA_013400215.1 Cisticola juncidis
TCCCGGCCCGGAGCTCTGCCCAAGGCCAGCTTCTCACACGCTGCCTCACGGGCAGCTTCAGGCTGGGGGGTGGTGGTAGTGGAGAGGGACGAGGGAACATGCTGGCCTGTGCTTCTGTCCCCGCTATTTTTACAGGTTTCGAGACGTCGCTGGCAACTCTTTCGACCTGGGGACCGACCGGGCACACCTCGCCCCCCGCAGCTGCTGCGGGGAATTCGGGCAGAACCTCTGCGGCCCCGCGAGTGAGCCCTGGCGGGCAGGCGGGCATGGCATCCCCATCCTCATCGCCATTGCCAGAGCGCGATCCGGCGGGCGGTCCGGCCGGATTAACGCCAGGCGCTTTGAAATCCGGGTGCCGCAGTGATCCCGGGTCGGGGTGCTTAGGGCTCTCCTTTCAGTTGTTAATTCCCACTAAGCGTTTGTAAGTACCTGAGCTCACAGACCTCTGCGCCTTCAAAACAAGGGCATGCACGCAAATAGCTCCAAAATTACCCATCTGGTTACCGGCAAGACCAAAGGCACAAGCGAGCGGAGTCGTTAGAAAATAATTGAAGCAAATGGGCACTTTCTTTGCCACGTGAATTTCAGCTGGGAATCCCGTTGGCAGGAGCGGCAGTTTCAAAGGTGCCCACACCTGCGGAGCCTTCGCCCGCCGGAGCGCCGAGCCCGGGGGGTCGCCGGGAGGGGGCAGGGTTGGCCCCCTGCTCCTCTTAAATGGCCCAAAAGAAAAAAAAAAAAAAAAAAAAAAAAAAAACAAAAAAAAACCCCNNAAAAAAAAAAAAAAAAAGCCATCAAAACAACTTCCATAAGAAAAACATTAGCTAAGGAGGAAACGGCTGTGGACACCCCGGTGAGATACCTCCGCACTCCGGGCAGGAGGGTTCCCGCCATTGGTATCAGTCCTGTAGAATTGCCCTCCTCGTTTTTGTTTGTTTAGCAGCTGAGATTTGGAATGTACACAGCAGAAGGAATTATCTTCCATTATGAAGAAATAAAAAAGATGTAACCTACATCTTCACTCCCGAGCCCACCCAAAAAACTCCACACTCTTCTTAAAAGAACCACCACAATTTGCTTTTCGGTGATATGGTCCCTGCACCACTTCTCTCCAAATAAGTTCAACGTGAAGTATGAACTGTGTGTTTTCTAGCACTGATGACTATGTTGATTCCTAGCACATTAGTGAGGGAAAATTTTAGCTTGAAGAATTTGGATTTTACAGATGAGTACAGACAAATTAGCAATATCACAGAGGATTGTTAAACCATATCTTTTTTTTTTCTCTCTGTTTTTCTGGGTTTTGTTTATTTTATGTTTACTATTTTTTTCCTTTTTCCAATTATTCACATCTCAGGCAGTTACTGGTTCTCCTGTTGCCCACGGCTACTAACTGAAGGACAGAAAAGTATGTAGCCAATAGGAAAAGGATCTAAATAAAAATACAGTGCCCTTAAGATACATCCCGTTAAAAAGTAGCAAGGAACTTGGTGTGAGCAGTCAGACCCTGATGTCCACATGGCGGCGAGGCCTTGGTAAGCATAATGTTATCATGACAACATTTCTGCCTAGTTTACACATTATTCAGCCCTACTCAGGCTAAAATCCCATTTTCCAATTTCTCTTATATACAGCCCAAGGCATAGGGTTTGACAGCTGGGGAACAACAGGGCAGGTAAAATACAGAGTCTCGGGATGGTGATAGAAAACAGGGAATCGTCCATCCTGTAGATGTCTTCCCAAGGCTGTGTTCCTGCTGCCGGCAGGATGGATGTCTTTGATTCCTGAGAGGAATGCTGCCTCTGCTGCTCCTCCTCCCAGCCTTTTCTCCTAAATGACACGTGAGAGTGAGTCAGAGATAAGCAGTCGGCCCGTGAGATAGCAAAGCAAAGGACACGCTTTTCCTTCGGCCCAGGAAGATCCGAGAGCAGGAGCTTTTTACCCGCGGGGCAGATGGTGGCCACCAGCTGAGCAGAGCACGGGTCACCCCTCCTCCAGTCACCGACCCCTGGAAAAAAGAGCGGGACGCCACAGGGTCTGCGCTGTGGTAACAGGAGCAGTCCGGACAGGGAGCAGTGATCAGCAAGGGACAGAGCCGGAGCCAGAGGAACTTTGCCGAGCAGGTTAAGCTGTGTTGTGTTTGCGTTTGAACCACTGGCTGGATTGGGATACTGTCGTGCTCCCGCCAGGCAAGTGCTCTTAGTATCCAGCCTTCACCATTTATTTCACCGCTTCTCTACATAGGTGTAGTAGGTGGGAGGTTCCAAGGGATGGATTTTTAGTGCATTGCCTGTCTCTGAATGCTAACAAGTCTGGGACTATTTGATGAAAGGTGGGTACTGGCAGATCCCGAGTAGAATAAATGCTGTTTAAAAATCCACCTTTGAAAAAAAAAAAAAATTCTGCTGCAAATGTGGAAAACCATCCCACCAGGCAGCCATTACACATGTTTCAGAAAAACAAAAACAAAACAAAACAAAAACAAACAAAAAACCCACCAAAAACAAAACCAAAAAACCAAAACCAAAACCAGATCAAAAGAAGCCTATGCTTCCATCTGGTAGCAGAGCAGCTCTGGAAGTGATTGTCTATTTTGTTTCACCTTTCTCCTCCTGAAGTTTTGGGTCTTGCCTGTCACATTTCACCATCAACCAGATCTCACTGAGGAGCTGTGGGATGGGTGGTGCCCCCGAGGGCAAGACCGGTGTGGGAGCAGCACCAGCACCTGCTGGGGGACACCAGTGGGCACCACTGTGAGCCGCTGTCCCGGTTCGCTGAGCACTCTGCCGGTCCCTGGGGCTCCCTGATTCTGGAGAAAGTGGCCAATTATTTTTCTGTCTGAAAGAGTCTGTGATGTGGCAGAGAATGACAGCTCCAAGGGAGAAAACACCTCTTCATTAAAAAGTGCTGCTAAGCACACTGAATATCCAGATCCCAGCACCCAGTTGCACAAAGGTTAGGATGAGAGCCAAGAAATTATGCATTTTCACAGATATTTTTGTACACACACACACGTACATATATATTTGTATACAATGTAAATGCAGACACACACACAAATGTCTACAGGCTTGCTCTCTACACAAGGTGGTCAAAATCCTTTAAGTTCGCATTGAGACAATACTCCTGCTGAAGTCAAGTTTTGCTATCAGTTTTGATTTGCTAGGAATGACCTGGAAAACAATTAAATTGGTTACCAAATGCAAGAAGAGAGTCAGCTTCATGGAAATAAATGATTAGGCATTTGTTGAGGAAAATATTAAACAGAAAAAAATAAAGCAATAATCTCTATTATGCACACCTGTCTTTGAGAGGCCACAGGAAGAGAGGGCCAGGCTGCTACATTTTGTAGGATTAATTTTATTTAATTTCATTTTGGTGATCTAATAATTGCAGGAATTCATTTTAATGAATGAGAAAATATTTCTAAAAAAAATTACAAGACATATATCAATCATGTGACATTGAAGAATTGGGTTTCCTGATAAGACACATGGTGTTGTAGAAGAGAACCACTGATACCAAAGAAAGGTCAAAATGGAAGCTGCATGTTACCAGTTTTCTTTTTCTTTTCCTTCAGAAATTCTGAAAGGCTGAGAAGAAGGCATTCTAAGGAAAAGGTGGAAGAAAAACGTGGAGACATCCGTGGCAACAGCAAGTAGGCAAGGTAGAAGTAATCGTTTCCAAATGGCTCTGTGGAAGAGTTCATGCACCAAGATGAACAGACACTGCCCTCAGCCTTAACCTAACTCCTGATGGCCCAGCAGCTTTCCTCAGCCCAGGTCCCTGGCTGCCTGCATTCATGCACTGAGGTGCCTGGGCTCAGCAGGATGCTGCCTCTCTCCCCAGTTACAAGCCTGACTCTACCTTAGCCTGCCCCAGGAGGCTGGCCCAAGTAGGATGCTCAGACCATCACATCAAGGATGCTTTGCAGATGAGCCCCACTCCCTCTTGCTCACATATTTCAGCAAAGCAGGAAATACACAGAGGCGAGGGCAGGAGGGGACCCTCTGGTTATGGCTATCCATTTTTTATAGGGGGATATGCTGAGATAAACCACCGCCTGTTCCATCAGATCTGGGCGAATATTCCAGTTGAACTGAAATCCAAAAGCACGGTGATGAATAAGGAAGGGGACAGATTCCTGTAGCTGTTGTTCAGAGCTGGGCACTGAGAAATGTAGAAACCCTGTGTTGACAAAAAGGTTAAACCCCTGTGACTTTGAATATGCTGTTATTTACTGACTTGTCAGAATCACTAAACAACATTTTTCTAACCTTTCCTGCAGTTTATTTTGAGATTTCCACCTCCCTGTGTCCTCTCACCTGACCATATAACACAATGCCTTCCTCAGCATCCTAAAGAAGGAATCTGCAGCAAGGCAGAAATGCTTGAAATATGGTAAACAACTTCTTCTTCTCATAAACAATTTACAAACACAGCCATTTGTTTTCAATAAAGATTTTAAGCCACAATCACTTATTTTCTGTAGAACTTTAAATTCTACAACAGTGCATCTTTGTTCCCCTGTTGCAATGTAGAACTGCTGGGTTTGATTCTGTGATATTCATATTTGATTGTTTCCCATTTTAAATGCATACAAGTGTAACCATAACATGATAGTGCTTTTCCATGCTTAGCATATTCATCACCTTATCTTCCTCCAACTTCTTGATTTGCATGCAAGAAATCTGTTGTTAGAGAGAATGCAATCTACAAGCCAACAAAATCCTGTCCCATGAGGGGAAGGAGTCAAAGTGGTACACATAGCTCAGATGAAGAGTATGAAGTATGCACAAGAACCTGACCCTGTATCATGTGAAAGGCTCACAGTCTGAGTGCAGTGTGCCGGCTAGAGAGTAACTATTGCAAGAAGCAAAGACTCTGGTTGCAGTTCCACCAGGTATTGGCTTTATTGACAGAAACAGACCACAAAGTCTCCAGTTCTCTGGAGTAGGCTGCCTGCCTACTCCTATGGCTCAGGTCTCTGGCCCTCAGTCAGTATGAACATTTGGAAAGCTGGGCTGTGAATCAAACTTTGAGGGTAGTTCTACTTAATGATTGCCTCCTTCCAAAAGAGTGTGATTTTAACCTTGATCTTTTCATTTGGTGATTGGTGCAATCTTACCAATAGCTGCATCAGCACAGTGAAGGCAACAAGCAGCACTCCAGGACCAAAACCAAAACTGTAGAGTAGAAACTTCCTCCACTGGTGTTGCAGCATCCTGTTGAACCCTCCTTGCAGATAAGCAGGGGCAGGTTGGCCAGCTTGTTGCTGGTTGCCTGCCTTCAGCACCCAGGGCTGGGGCTCTGTGCTCAGCACAGCTGGAGCACCCATGGTGCTCCTCTGACCCAGTCTAAGCTCAGGCACGTGGTCACATTTCTGTCAAATCCATTCACACATCCATGGGAGGTTTAGCCCTCTGCAGATGAGGAGGCAGCACCTGGCTCAGGGCAAAGGCTGCTGGTGCAGAGTCAATCTGTTGCCATGTTTTGAAGAAATCAGAGCCCAGGCGTGAGTTTACTGACCAACAACCTGAGACCCACAGTGCTTCTGATTTTGTACTAAGAACCTTAAAACCAGATTTGTGGAACCATTGTCAGATGGGCTTGCAGCTCCTGGCCCACTGCAGCATGTTAAGGCATATGGAGATAAAAGACATTTTTCCTGCAAGTGTTGCACCCTTGACTCTGGCTGTCTGGCAGCTGGTCTGGCCCACAGCACAGCTGTATTTATGGCTGGGGCTGGGGCACTAACACTGTCAGGCCTCCTAGCTCCAAGCAGAGCAGCAACTAGAGAGTTAAATCAGTCAGCACTGGTTTCTCTCCCCAGATTTGATCTCAAACAGCCAGGACAGAGGCAATTACACCTCTCTGAAACAGCTCTCCACTGCCTGCCTTCCTCTATATTCACTTGCATAAAACCCAGAGTCAAAAATGTGCCAGTTCAGAATAGTAATAGGCAGTGGCAGATCACGCCTAGTTGCACTTTCTGTCTCTCTCACCAAAGTGTAATCTAGTGGTATTTGATATGGCTAAGAGCTAGAATGATGATTTACTATGCTTGGTTAGCATAAATCAGCTCAGGCTGCTGCATGTTCACAGCATTTTGCTTTGGGGCATGCCCTTTTCATCACTCCTATTCCCAGCTGTGGCCTGGTCAGGTAGGTTGGTCCAACTATTGGTGGGATCTCCTTGTCAGCCGGAAACCTAAATCAGTGCTTAAAATTCATGCTCATATCCCAATCCCCATGTGTTTGTGCTAGGGGTCATATGCAGTGCTGCAGGGGCCAAAACCCATTGCAGAGGGGCGAGGTGACCCCATGAACCCTTATGACTACTAAAGCATGCTGAAACCACAGCCTTGCAAACTTCTGTAGCTGCACTTTGTGCCCATTACCTGAGCAAAGGGTTTGCCAAGCTTGTCTTTGAATTTGCTCCCCATTATCCAACCGCTCCTTCCAAATGAGTCTGCCAGAGACTTCTTATTTCTCTGCAAAGATATGGACTCTGTACAGTGCTACTCAGATGAAATTTGCCTCAGTCTCTTTATTCAGCTGTGTGAAACTCTTTAACCTAATGCAGAGCCTATCTCACTAAGCATCAGTAGTTTTGAACTGATACATCTAAAGCACCCCTAAAAGTTGTCTGAGAAAAGTATGATCAGCCATATATTATCTTCTGTAAAAGTGCAAGTTTCAGTAACATACTATTTTTTCAAGAACATGTTGCCGTTCCCACAGAAAATATTCAAAGGTCTATGAATTAGATGTGCTCAACTCTGCTGTAGTGAATCCCTGAAAGACACAGGTGAACAGCCTCCAAAGGAAAGAGGACCACAGTGATGTCTATTAAATCCTGATTGAATACTTGACTAGCCACAGCTTGCTGTTTTTAGAAATTCTGACTTAATAGAAATTGCAAACAGTTATTAAAAACCAGAGGTAGAAATGATGTTTGTAAAAAAAAAGCACTAAAATTGCTTAGCATAATACCACTACAAAAATTGAGTTAAACAAAAAGATTATATAAAAGCATTAGGTATAGCCAAACTGCTGTTAAGGCAGTCTGCTTTAAGGCATGCACACAGAGGCATTTGAACTATGACAGCTGAAAAAAATTTCACAATTACATCAACTTTTCAGATTGAACTGTTACTATCATTCACAGGAAAATAAACCATAGTGTAAACGAAAAACAAAACAAACAAACAAAAAAACCCAAAAAACCCCAACACAATTACAAGGTTCCCCCTTATCATATTTCTCAATAGCAATGAGAACAACTCTTCCTGGTTGCAACTCACATGAATGTGTAAGAGATTCACTGGGGTTCAAACATCTCTGCTATAAAAACCCCACAGTTTAGCCACTGTGTTTTTCACACAGCCCCATCCCAACCCCTCTGTCCCCTGCTGCCTCAGTAGGTCCCACTCCTAGCATTCCAGCTTCACTTTTCCTGCTTCTGTTTTTTCAGTGTCTGTGATGCAGACATCCTTACTATAGACTTGCCTGGTCTTGCAGCAGCACAGGTCTGTCCCTGCACCCACGCTCAAACCTACCTCCCACCTTCCCAGGAGTACTCTGGATCTGTGTCCTGCTGTCCTGGGAGCTGCACTGTCTCTGCTGGGGGATGACCATGGTGGCTGCATGTTGTGACAGGCCCTAATGTCATCCCACAACAGCAGGCACCCATGCATTGCCCCATCAGCCTCTTAGCACATCATGTCCAGGGAGCTGCCTTATCGGTGGTGGTCCATATCCAGCTGCATTTCCTGCAGCCAGCACTGAAGTACTCCAGGCTTATAGAACCAGCTTTTTATGGTCTCAACACTCTAAACTTCCGCTGGAGGAAAAAGCAGAGCAGATGGTGCCCGGACTGGGAGCAACTCACCTTTGACGTCTTCTGAAAGCGCAGCCTGGCCAAAGGCCACCGGCAGTTCTAAATAACCTGAGCACCTACATCTCTGTCCTTCCCTGCTATTACTCTGGCTCTTGTTGCACCAGCCATATGAGAGGGGTTCAGCCACCAGTGCTGACTCTCTGCAATTGAAAATGCGTAATGTTAGAAATCAACTGTGCTGCATTCCAGGAGACAGGTGCAGAAATAGCCGTAGGTTCAGCTTGGCTACCTTACCTGTCTTGGCTACCAAAATAATTTGTCCTTCTTAACACTGAAACAGGGACAAATCTTACCAAATAATCTCTTATAGTTAAATATGTTTTTGAGAATAGTGATGGCAGTTGAAATACAAAAAACCCCAAACTCACGTAATTTATTTAGAAGAAAAAAAAAGTACAGGTTTATTTTCCTACCTTCTCCTTAACCCCTACAGGCTGTGATATAACATGTGTAAATTCACATTAACACTTCTCCCATCTGGATTTCTGTATATTTAAACTAGAGGCTTGGAATAACATTTTTCTCTTTAGAATAAATGCTAGTGAGAAACTACCATGTTTGAGGGGAAATGGGTTGAGTTGCTGACCAGTCTAGTGCCCAACTAGGAAAACCAGAGCCAACTCTGAAATTACTTTGTCAAGGTGTTTTTCATGTTTAGCCTTCACAGCTTGAGGAGACATCAGTGTCTTTGAAGGCAGGGCACATCCAACAATAAATGTTTTTCTGCAATTTTGTTAAGCCCTTATTTTTACCATAGGCAGGACCTGCTATCTCTACCTTTTTTTTTTTTTTTTTCCTCAGTCCCCTGGGCACTGCCAGCAGCTGTCCTCCTACCTCTGGGACACCCTGTCCCATGGGGAACCATGACAGCTGCTCCAATCACTCCTCACTCAAATCTCCTCTGTGAGGCAGGAGGGCAAGTGTGGGTATAAGGGGATGGGTGGTCCTGATGGGAAAATCAAAACCACAAGAAGACACCCACTGCATCAGTAACTGGTGCAGAGGAGAGCATCACCAGAGCCGGGCTGCACTGCCCTGCTGACATCCTTCTTGAGAGAGCCAGCACCTCTACCTGCCCCCTTCACCCTGGCAGATGGGCTGAGCCTGAGTGAGAACTTTCAATTTGCCTGCACATGCTCCATTCAGCTGCAGAGAGGTGTTAGAGTGAAGTCCTCAAAACCAAAAGCTTCAGTAGGCAGCACCAGCCTCTCTCTGACACACTTTTCTTGCAGCTTCCCCCTGCTCATCTTTCCCTCACAGCAGGGCAGGAATCAGAGAGGAAATTCTGCTTCTCAACTCCCAAAGAGATGCTCTGCCAGAAACCCACTAATGAACAGAAACAGCTGCTCTTCAGCTTCCTCCTTGCTCTAGTGGGCGTGTGAGTCTTCTCCAAGTGGAGAAACAGGGAGGAAATGTCCCCTGTCTCTGGCTGCCTCATCCTCATCCCTCTCCTCCCTGGTGCCAGCACAAGGAGCAGGAAGCGGCAGTTGCTCAGCAGATTTGCCTCAGCTTGTTTTGGCTGGCTCAGAGGAGGAAAAGCCTCAGAAGTCAATTGGCACAGCTTGAAAGGAAATCCCAGCACCCCCCCATCCCCATCCTGCCTGGTCCAGACTCCAATGCCTGCTCCCAAACCCAATGAGCTCTGCTGTATTAAGCTGAGATGCTTCACTAGAATTCAGCTGCTGTGAATCCCCACTCTGTCCCTTACTCTGAGGGTAAGGGGAGAACTGGAGTTTCTGGGACTGTCCTGAAACATGGACATGAGCAGCTGGAGGAAATGCTGCCGTTAGTGCCGGGTGGTCAGCATGGGGTGCACCACAGTTTCAGTAGGAGGGTGCGGGGAAGTGACGGGCTGTTTGCTGACACAATCACAGCTTTTTAAAACAAGCTTATGCTGCAAAAGCCAGGACATCTGAGATGATGCTTTTCAGCATGCTGCTGGCTGGTGTGGCGGCTCCCAACAAGTGCAATTCAGAACAGCTCAACGTGAAGCCACAAATGCACCAGAGAGCAGCCAGAAACCTGGGCCAGGATGCTGCAACCCTTGGGCCAGAGGTGAAGCTGGGTGATGGTCCAGGTGGCAGAATAAACCTATGGGCTTTCAAGGATTCTCCTTTCCTCCATCCCCAGCTGCAGCAGCCACACACATTTTACTTGCATGCTGCAGTGTCATTTCTTGCTCTCAGGTAAAATTTTTACCTTATTGTCACTGGTGCCAGGTCCTCCCCAGCCTGAGCTGGTGCCATCAGGCCAGTGGGAATCCAGCCTCACCTCTTCAATGCAGAATGAATCAGATGCTGCATCCATGGATGGCTGGTGTTCCTCTTGCTCCCAATGCATCTGGAAAGGCTCCTTCAGCTGGCCAGGGGGTCCTGCACCAGTGTCACACAGCCCACATGTCCCCATAGGCCATGGGACAGCCACAGTGCAGAACAGTGGCTATCACCATGAGCATGGCAAAGACTCCGGTAGCTCTCACCTGTGCTGGGTCTCAGTCAACAGCTGCACACCTGCAGTATGCAGAGCCCAAGGTCTTGACTACTTTCATGCAATTAGGAAAGAGGAATATGGACAGTGGGAGAGGATGCAAACTTTTCATGGTGGTATCACTACCTGTAGAACATATAAGTTGCAGCATGTTTCTGTACATTATGCAAATCAGCTTTTGTTCCAAAAGAGCTGAAGCTGATGAATTTCTGTCTCAAGTGGTGATCCCATTCCTCCTACACCTCACTTCTCCTTTTTACTGCTTTTGTCTCAAAGACTTCTTCCCACACTGAACTCCTAGTTGATGTATGCATGTGGCCCTTTAATTCACTCAGCTGATGGAGAATCCTCAGTGTGATTTTCCTATGACCATTTATATAAAAATCCTGATTTCGTCTGTGTTAACATTTTGACAAGTTAAATCACAGCAGTCTGAAGAGCAGACTGGGCAGGTGGAGAAGAGAAGGGATAAGCAGAAGGAAACAGGACATCTTCCTGTTGATGGTAGAGACCAGCTCAGTTGCATCACCTCAATTCCTCTGATGAAACATATTTTAGAGAAGCAGTTTTGTTGATTTAAAAAAAATATTAGAAGATCAGCTTATCAAACACTTTGTCACTCTTCCTTCAGATCTGATGTTTTCCTTTAGAAAATGCTCTTGCTCAAGCAGAAAGACCATGCTTTATGCAGGACTGACTAAGAAATCCTATGGCTTGTGTTGCAGAGAAGGGAAGTCAGAGGCACTCAGAAGTGACTGACAGTTTAGCTAGCCAGAAGCACCAGGTAAGAGCATAATTCTACTGGATGTACTCAATACTTTGCCAAGGCCAGACCTCGGTGTCCTGCTCACACCTCGCTGCACACTCTTACCAAAAGAAGTGTTTGCTGGTTTTCTTGAACTCAGATAAGCCTTTCTTACTAAATCAGTAATATCTTGCACTTCTTGAAAGATGTGTTATTATCAGTACTCCAGCCCTTCCAGCAGTTCCTTGAAGTGTTTCCAGTTCCTTTCTCTCATTCATTCTTCATTTTGGTCAAGGAGACCTGAGACATCAAATGTTAAGTACTGCAATTATTGTGTGTTGTTACTTATCAGGGGTGATTACTGTGCATTGTACTTGGACAAGCCTGAATCCCAGGGTTAGAGGCACCTTTAAAAACCTGAAACAATCAAGCTCATCAAAATTTTATCTATATGATTGTTAATACAATGGAATTTGATCCGAAATAGCATACAATGAAAAGACCATATGTCTTCAAAAGAATTTCTTTTTGACCACACACATAAATGTCAAATTATTTGATTAAAGGAGCTGAGGTTCTGCACTTAATTTATTCCTGGCCTACTGCATGTTTCATCACATGCAAATGTTGGTTTGTTTGTTTTTTGAGGACGAAGGAAAAGGTTTTTGCTGTGTTGTTCTACCCACTATCTCCTTAAGCAAATTGAAAAATCATTTTGACTTTGCTGGAACTTTGAATCAAGTTACACAAATCTGCTGATTTTATTAGGCAGTTTGGGTCTGACAATAATTTAAAGCACCTAACAAGGCTGCCACCATTGAGTGCTGTTGATATGGTACATTTGGCATATATGGTACATTTGGCATATCTCACGTCTGCACTGATGACATAGTGGGCTGTAGGTCCAGAATTGTTTGACTGGCTCTTACTCCAGCTCTGGGAAAGGCAACTGCAGTGCATTCAGGAGCAGGGAACGAACGGCAGAGCTAGCTGAAAAACAAGCAGAGAGGTGGGAATCATCAAGTTCATGGCATAAGCAAATACTCTACAAATCATCAGGAGACTTAACTGGATGGCCACAAAGAGATTTTGTCAAGGGTTTTATGCAGCTAAAATCAATTCATTCACTTCATCTGTTTTGAACATACTGGAGATGCAGCTAAAGATGTCACAAATGGTTAGAGTTGCCTGGAAACCTTCAAGGTGTCAATTGACCATATTTTTAGGTGCAGGAATGTTACACGGACACACCACAATTTCACCAGTGATTTGTTTAGAAAACGAATGGAGTCAGAAACCTACAAGGGAATAAAAATATCAGGAGAGTGAAGCTGAGTTGAAGCAGGGTAACTCAAAATCAATATTTTGCTTTTAAACTCTTAAGGGGAGGCCCAGGAGGGCTGCACTCATTTTGTCCTCCTTCCTTATTGTCCTCGGAGGATTGGCTGAGAAGTGACAAGGCTGCTCCTTACTTACTGCAGGACATTCCTCACTAACAAGCCACTTGTTAGAGTATTTGCTTCCCTGCCCAGGTCCTGGCTCTCACTAAGCAGCATCAGACAATGGTCAAGCCAAATTTGATATTAGAGATGGAAAAAGGGCTCCTCTCCTTTTGACACAGGAATATCTTGAATGCCCCTCTGTCCCCGAACTCAGATCTGTACAAAAAAACGGGTCACTGAATCTCCAGCATCCTCAGCACAACCTCGAGGGTTTGCATTCAGGGACTAAATTCAATCTGAAGTTGCTCCAGAGACTGAGCTTGTGGTGAGGGGAAGAAGTGGCCACATAACTGTATCCTGCCCCTTTTGCTCGTGGTTACTTTTCTATGTCTTTGTCTAATACTGCTGGGGGGAACCGAGGAAAAAGCTTGTAGGTGTTTGTGGACAAAAGGCCAGGAAACTTCTGGAGTCCTATTTTCTGTAGTTCTTACAGTGTAAAAAGAAATGCCTAGAACTTATTATAAGGTCCTTAGATGCTTGATCCCCAGATTGGCTCCTTGGGGCCACATAAACACAAGCTTGACAGAACACAAGGAATGGGTTTCTCCATAGTAATAGGTTCAGACAATTCACAATGGTCAAGAAAATGATGCTGCATTGAAAAATTCAGAATCTGTGCTCTCATGTGGTTATGTTTGCTGGACTCAAACAGCTGAGAGTAAACTACTCATCCCTTCACCAGGCTGAATGAATGTCTTGGGTCACAAGATGTAACCAAATGTATTCTATTATCATCTGTTGAAACTGGTTGGGGAGGTGTTTTTCTCTTCTATGACCCATTTCTTGTGTCTCCTGGTGGGGAGGGGGGCGGGTGTGATATCTAGCTGTGTGGGGCCAGCGTGTTATTAGCCCCATGATGGTGTATCAAGCTCTGAGGGTGCCAGCAGCCTCTCAGAAATGGCTTATAAAAATTAGTGAGACAGCATGATCAGAGATGTTTGGAAAAGCAAAATGTTTTTAATTAAAGCAAAAATAACAAACTATACAAAACAAAGGGTAAAAGCCATGCATGGTGCAGGGAGGACCCTTATACATACTGAGACACACTGAAAACAGACCGAGAAGCTCCGTGTTCTCAAATATTCAACAATCTAGGAGGGGTTTTTGGTATGCTGCCCAACAGAAAAATAGCTAGATTTCTTGAGGAACAGCTCAAGGGTCCAACAGATTCCTTTGTCCTGGCACTGGGCCGATTACAGTGAGAAGAGCATAAAGTTTCTGGTTCTTTTTCTTTAAAAGTTCAGGGGTAAAGCTTACACTCTTTCCTAATATGGAAATATCTGCTAGGGTATGGGGGTCCACTGCAACAGGGGTTGCAGGTCTTCTGTTAATGGGCCAGCTGTTAAAACCAGGTGGGGCAGTGCTCTTTATCTCTCCCATGACCCATCCTCCCTCCAGAGGGTTATCATCTGTTAATGGGACATTAAGGCTCACCTCATGACTGATAAAATTACATTGTCCCATTGTGAGATGCTCCACCCAGCAAGAAGAGTCAAGCAATCCTACCTGGATAAATCTAGCAATTCAGTACCCCAGGACAGCTTGTTTTCAACTGGATTCCCAGAGTGTCTTGGGTTGCAATATGTAACCAAAAATGTTTATTCTATTTGCTATCTGTTGAAACTGGTTGGGGAGGCGTTTTTTTTTTGGTTTTGTTTTTCTTTTGTATAACCCATTCCTCATAACCCAAG